>JAOTNS010000301.1:1200610-1235997 GCA_028476615.1 Culter alburnus
TCACAGCAGAGGGCATTGCTGCGGATCCAGCAAAAGTTTCTATGATTAATGAGATTACAACAAAGGATCTAATGGAAGAAGATGGGAAAACGCCTTCCTACACCAAGGTCAAATCTTTTCTAGGCATGGCCCAATTATTATTCACATTTTATTGAGAATTTTTCACGTCTGGCAAAACCATTATTCCAGCTAACAGCGGGGCAGAGGGTTAAGCGCAGAGGTGCAAAGGTCAGTGCCAAGCCATACAGATGCCTCAAACCAGAAGACTGGACATCAGATTGTGAATTGTCATTGGAGGAGCTTAAGAAGGCTATTAGCACCACCATAGTTTTGGCTCACCCTGACTTTGATAAGCCATTTCTCTTATTTACTGATGCCTCAATGGACGGCTTGGGTGCCGTTCTAAGTCAAATAGTTGATGGTGAGCTCAAACCAAGACCAGTTGCATTTGCAAGTAAATCCTTGTCCCGCTCTCAAGCCAAATACCCAGCACATCGGTTAGAATTTTTTGCACTTAAATGGGCAGTGTGTGATAAGTTAATTGGTTAAAGGGGACTCGCTTCACAGTTCTAACCGATAATAATCCTTTAACATACATCATGACCAAGCCCAAGCTAGACGCTTGCGAGCAACGGTGGGTCTCAAAGTTAGCGCCTTTTGACTTTGATCTTAAGTACATTCCAGGATCACAGAACATCCCAGCAGATCTTCTGAGTCGTGAGCCGTTTGCAAAAGGGATTAAAATAACCGAACCAGGCAACAAGGCAAATCACATGAGTCTTGAATCTGTTCAGAATGCATTCAAGCTCTCTGTCAATTCTCAAGAGCAACATAATGGCAAGGATGTATGTAGAGTGGGAAGAGAGGAGGTGAAAGCTATTATAGAGTCTAGCCTAGACTGGGACTCCACCTTACCAGTACGCATAGCCCAGTTGTCCCAACACTCAAGCCATATGTCGTGTGGTCTGTCCGCCCTTCCAGCATTTACTGTTGCAGAAATAAGAAAGAAGCAAAGAGAAGATGATGTGGTGGTACGGGTGATCTACTTTCTTGAGAGAAAAAGACGGCCATCACGGAGAGAGAAGGTTCACGAGACAGCTCAGGTGCTCCATATGTTGAAGCATTGGGAAAAGTTGGAGATAAGAGATGGAGTCCTTTACAGGAGATCTAAAGATAAAGTTGGAAAGAGAAGGTATCAGCTTGTAGTGCCTAGCTCTCTGAAGTAAACAGTCTTAAGGGGAACTCATGATGACGTAGGCCATCAGGGCCAGAGTAGAACCCTCCATCTAGTCCGTCAACGTTTTTTCTGGAGTGGTATGGACAATGAGGTGAGAAAGTATGTGACACACTGCAAGCGATGTGTCCTCAGCAAGACGCCCGAGCCAGATGCCAGGGCACCTTTGGAATCAGTCAATACTTGTGAACCATTAGAACTGGTGTGTATTGATTTTTGGTCTGCTGAGGGGAGAAACAGAGACAATGTGGATGTACTCGTTCTCACAGACCATTTTACCAAATTGGCACATGCGTTCCCTTGTCCTAATCAGACAGACTCTGGAACCAATTCATTTGTGTGTATGGTTTTCCTCGTAATCCTCGTGAATCCTCGTAGGATTCACTCCGACCAAGGGGCGAATTTTGAGAGTAGACTTATATCTGAGCTGCTGGCAGTGTCAGAAGTAAGGAAATCTCACACCACCCCCTACCACCCCATGGGGAATGGCCAAACAGAAAAGTTCAACAGGACTCTTGGCAACATGATTCGCTCTCTCCCTGCTCAAGCAAAAGCACACTGGCCCCAGATGATACAAACATTAACTTTTGCATACAACTGCACAATACATGACTGGCTTTGCCCCATTCTACCTCATGTTTGGCAGAGTCCCAAGACTGCCAGTGGACATCATGTTTGGGAGTGTGCTGAGAGACAATGAAGTGATGGATTATGATGACTATGTCAATTCATTCCAGAAAGACCTAAAAGAAGCTATCAGGATTGCTCAAAGTAGCACAACACAGGCTCAGAAGAAGCAAGCTGAACAATACAACAAACGAGTCAAAGGTGTTGCCTTGGAGATTGGAGACAAGGTTCTGTTGGCCAATCGTAGGGAACGGGCAAGAGGGAATTGGCGGACCTGTGGGATTCTACTGTTTATGTAATCACATGGAAAGACCCTAATGTGCACGTTTACAGAGTTGAGATCTTGTCACAAAGAAGAACAAGTAGTTCATAGGAACTTCATACTGCCTGTGAATTTCCTTCCGATTGGCCAGGATGATGCAGATTCAACTGTAATTTCGACCTTGTCGAATGATGGATCAGACATAGGATGGTCAGAGAAAGGAGCACCCGCGTATGCTGATGAAGACTATGATGACCAGAGGACAGCTGCTTGGGTGCTTCAGACTGAGGGTCCAGAGATTCGACCCTATGAAGTCTCGAGAGTGGATGCACAAAGCGAACCCAGGCAGGATCCTGTGTGTAGTCAAGATCCATCCACTGAATTTTTTGATGATGATTCTGAGAATAAAACTGACACTGGAAACTCAGATGATCAGTGGTGTGAACACAATCAGTCGGAAGATACTTTGAGCAACACAACTACATCAGACTCCACCCTAAGCATTATTGATGGCTCACATGACTGTTTAAGGCATTGCTCTAGTGTGAATAGTCCTGATGAGAATGTTGACGAGATTGAGACTAGGGAGGAAGGTGTAAAATTCAAGGGTGGTACCTTGCATACACGGTCTGGTAGACTGGTGAAGCCAGTAAGGAGATTGATTGAATCCATGAGTATGTTGATGGCTGAACCTGGAAAGAAAGAGACTCTTACTGCTTTTGATGCAGATGCTCTCCACCTTGTAGAAATCTAATGTGATATATGATCTTACAAGAAGGGACGTAATGCAGTTAAAAGAGTAAAACAAAAAAAAGGGGGGGGGACAAAAAAAAATGTAACTGATCTGTGGATATATGTATATGGGCATTTATCTACCTGGCAGTTTAATATGCAGTCTTCACAGATGACTTCACGTCATGGTTTTAAGGTCATGTGAGGAGAAAGGTGTCCCCCTTTCATAAATTCTTCCCTGTTTCATAAAGTTTGATAAAATTGGGCAGGGAATGTAATAGTGTAAAAAGTGTTATAATTCATCAAACTTTGTTACTTTTGTTAAGAAAAACCAGGTGCAGAAACACTTGGTAAGGGATGATCCATCGTTTCATTATGGGGGGGTTGGGAGTATAAAATTTATGCAGATGGAAATTGAACTCTTTTACACAGAATTTAATATTGGTGTATATCGAACATTGTGGTCACGCTGCCTTCTTGTGCTGCATGTGTTTTGTTGGAGAAATGTTATGTGTTCTTTTGTGTTGCTCATGTGGTTACCCCTCTCTTCGGTCAATGGTATGTTCCTCTGGTGCCGCGCTCTTCAGTCTACATTCTGAAGAGAGTTATGTGTCTCTGTTAATGGACAGCTCGAACATGTTTTTAGAGCATATTAAATAGAAGTTACAACGAAATCAGAACAAAATATTTTGGTAATACTGTTTTTGACCCTGTTATGCTAGTTATTGTGTTATTTTGTTTTACTATTTTTATTGATGGATCATTTGATTATTGATTCAGTATTCATAAATCATTCTAATTCTAAATAAACAAAATATGCTTTTGGTGAAATGCATTTTATTGAGTGGAACAATTTAAGATACTGTAAAGAAAACAACCTGTAACTTGAGTCTGCGTGAAACATTCTGAAGAGAGATTGTGAAACCAGACAGATGATTGATGTTGTAACACAGTCCCATTTCATTTTTGCAGTAACACCCAAGAAAAGGCATTACTGGTGTTTGTCCTCATTCTGTGTTGATCCTGTGGGCATCCAGTTTTCCGCTACACAAAACAAAGACAGACGTTCCGACACGGAACTCGCATTTTCAAAGTAGAATATCTGGCTGTAGCAATGTCTTCAGAGAAACAAGTAGGTGAACTTAGCATGTTTCCTAAATATCTGCAAACAAAGTAAAAATCTTACATAGAGCCCCTTTTAAGAGGCCAACTAAGGGAAACACCAATCACCATGATGGTAACCTCAAATGAAACAAACATTAGAGTTAAACTTCTGTTAATTCTCAATAAGAACTGCTGTAGATGTCTGACAGAAATAAAGTCACTCTGGTTAGTAATCATTGAAGCTGGTAATGCTGTTTGTGGAGTTGTTGAATCAGATCTTCAGAGCTTTAATGACTTTTATCTTCATGATTTCCTCTAAGGCTGTGACTGAAGTCAGTTGTAGTTCTTGTGTTTCTGCTCTCTCTTTTTTTCTTCTTTCCTTCAGTGATTTTGCTTGATAACAGGCTTGTTAATTCTGAGATGACTCTATAAAATATATAAATATTTTGTGGCTCAAATAAGGTCCAGTTCTGGTTTATTTCTTTGCTCTTGGCTGACATGTGGCATTTCTATGGCCTGCTTGTGGCCCAGATCTGGCAAACAGGAGCGGTCTGCCCAAGTGCCATCATTCCTGCCACATGTGAAACACAAGACACATTCAATCTCTGAAGGTCTGATTAAACACTCCCAACAGCATTACCCAGCTTCACTTATTACTAACCAGACTGACTTTATTTTCACACATCTACAGAAGTACTTATTGAGAATTAAGATGTAAAGATGTTTTATTGGTTAGAAAAAGAAAAGAAAAGAAAAGAAAAGAAAAAGACCACCACCATGGACATCAGTGTTTGCTTAAGTTGGGCTCTTGACCCTTGACTTTCTATATTAAATTTTTCTGTGCAACAATATACATATTTTTGTAAAGCAATGAGGTCAGTGTTTTACAGTGAGCAGATATTAACTGTGACAAAGACAGCACACCACCCACAAACATGTTTAATATTTATGATTCGCGATTCAGGGCTCCTCTGACATTCTTCAGAGCAGATTCAGTCACTCTTAACACACCTAAACCACAGGAAACCACAGAAAAATCTGATGAGATAATCTGTAGAACCATCAACATAATCAGGACATTACCTAGGATTGTCAGAAGGGGAGAAATTATTCCAAAATCAGCCTGATTAACTTGTGGTGTGTACCCAGCATTAGTAATAGGTGAATCAGATCTTCAGTGATTTAATGTCTTTTATATTCAGTGAATTGAGGCTGTTGCTGTTGTAGTTCTTGTGTTTCTCTTTTCTTCAGTGATTCTGCTTGTTAACAGCAGGTGTTCATCACTAATATTCAATCATCACTTAACTTTAACTTTAACCTTAACTTTAACTTAATCATCACTTAACTTTCAATCTCATTAACTTTAACTCTGCTTCAGTGTTACTTTAACACCATTTAGAGAGGGAACATATGTACTCTGAACAGAGTTGATTTTACTGTGTACATGGTCATTTTTTGTGCATTTATTATTGTACATTTCTGATTCCCCCTCCTCTGTACACACACTCCTCTCCCACTCTTTTTTTAAGACTAGCCACTCTTACACTGTTATTTGTGCCACCCCACCTCACTTTAATGTTTAAGTTATTTTCTTTGTATATACAAGACTTCTGAAACATCAAACATGTACAGCTTTAACAACTTAAGCTGTGTAAAATAACGTTTTATTGTTTTAACGTGACAGGGGGAAATATGACAAGTTTAAATCAAGAAGGCAAAATTGCTGTAATCATCAAGAACAGCATCTTAATTAAAGATGGAAATCCTGCTCGATATCGTCTGCAAACAAAGACAGATGGACCGCACATGGATCAGTCCAAACCATATAGAAAAATCACCTTTGGAGAGAGACACAAAAACGAACCCCATAAAATCATTCTGATGGTGGGAGAAACAGGAACAGGAAAAACAACCCTGATCAATGTGATGATCAACTACATGTTGGGAGTAAAGAGAGAAGACAAGGTTTGGTTTGAGATCACAGATGATCAGAGTGACCAAACATCAGTTCACAGTCAGACCTCCATCATCACTGTTTATGGGTTTTATCTACAAGAGAGTCCAATCGATTTAACAATCATTGACACTCCAGGATATGGAGACACTCGTGGAGTTAGTCTTGATAAACAGATCGCCATGAGTTTGCTTTGTTTAAGTGAATCTGCAGAAGGGATCAATGAAATAGATGCAGTGTGTCTGGTGATTAATGCAACACAGAATCGACTCTCTGACAGACAAAAATACATATTTGATGCTGTTCAGTCTTTATTTGGAAAAGATACTGCTGAAAACATTGTCCTGCTCTTCACACACTCAGATGGAGCTCGACCTAAAAATGCCCTGATGGCTGTTCAAGACGCTAAAGTCAAGTGTGCAGTGAATGACAAGAAACAACCAGTGTATTTCCGGTTTAACAACTGTCAGTCAGACGCTGCTGATGAAGAATATGATGAAGATGAGGAAGATAAGGAAAGACGTGAACAGAGGCTGAATCAATCATGGGAAACCAGTTCTAAAGGAACGACGCAGTTGTTCAAGTTTCTTGACACAATACAACCAAAATCCCTGCAGATGACTCGAGATGTTTTGCTGAAACGAGAGCAGCTGGAGGCAAATATATCCAATCTAAAAGCACGTGTTGAAACGACAGAACTAAAGCAAAATGAGCTGAAACAAACTCAAGAAGCTCTGGAGAAGAACAAGAAAGATGTTAAAGAAAATAAGAACTTTGAGTATGAAGTTGAAGTGGTTTACAAAGAGAAGGTTGGTATTGATACTTCTAAAGCCTCTAAGGCGACATGCTGCACCGTCTGTAAGGAGAACTGTCATTATCCAGGATGCTGGTGGGTCATTGATCTCTCATGGTGTGAAGTGATGAAAAAAGATTACTGTACAGTGTGCACAAAAAATGTCACTACACCGAACACGTCAAAGAAGCAAAAATATATGTAACAAAGACAAAGACAGAGAAGAAGACATTTGAAGGGTTAAAGAAGAACTATAAAGACAAAATTGTAGCCGGTGTGTCTGTGGTCAAGATGCTGGAAGAAGAACTGCAAGAATCAGAGAAAGAGAAAGTAAAGCTGGTGAATGAAGCTTTTCACTGCGTGGAAACTCTGCAGATTATCGCACTCAACACTGTTTCTCTGTTCACACTTCAACACGCTGATTTTCTGATTGAGAAACTGAAGGAAATAAATGAGCCAAAAAAAGCCAAAACACTCGAAGACATCAAGAAGAGCGCAGCAGATGGAAAAAAAAAAGAGCACTGGAATAGATAAATCTAATAAAAAAATGAAATAGAAAAATAAACACAAATGATGCCTCAGCTCAAATGATGCTGAAACTCTGAAAATAGATACTGAATATGTTTCTTCTTTGTTCTCAAGCATGTCCTTCATGTGATGTAAAACTATATTTGCATTCATCATAACTGTAATATGAATGTTACATTTTTCTATCATTGCACTTGCCTGTAATTTTCATTTGAATGTTGCTTTGAATAAACTGCATCTGCTAAATTAACTAATGTAAAATTAGTGATTACTGTGAATTCTGTATATTCATTTATACAGTAAGATACTGTTAAAATATAGCAGTGATACTGTAAAAGCAACAAATAGCCAGATTGTTAATCATCATAAAATTATGTGCATGTAATAATCCGTCACTAAAGGCATCTTTACACAGAAAAAGCGGCACAGAAACCAACTCTGAAGCGGCATAAAATCACAAAAATGTGCATTTACACAGACTGTTTAATGCTCCTCTGAAGCGGCATAAATGCATTTACACAGGAATTAAAATCGCGGGAAACAATGCTTAGAACATAAGTATTTCAAAACTAACAGTTTTAACAAAATTAATTTAAAAATAATTAAATAATAAACAATGAAATATAACTCGAAATAAAAAAAAAACGAAAATTTAAAGTATAAACTGCATGCTATATCTCACGCTTTGATGTCTGTCATATAAAAATTGTTACAGTTGAACGATGCAACAGAAATTATTCATTATTACACCGGGTAGTTCACAACACGATTAAAAGAGGTCGAATTTTTTTTTTCGTGATGCTATCAAATGATGCTAGCATTTGCGTGTATCAGGCAGCAGCAGATCACCAGACCGTCGTGTGTGGGGTGAAATATCGTCCTCAAGGAGATGATTTTTGGAATATGATATAAAAGTACACAATCATAGTGACGCCGATTGTGTTAAGCATTTAACGTTACCTTATCTGAGAGAAATGTAGCAGCGCGTTGATCTGACAGTCTCTTCATAGGAAGATTACAAACGCTGAAAGCCAACTGATGACACACGACGATTCTCTGCTGTTATTTTGGTGGTTTGCTTCACGATGTGAGTACAGGACTCTTTTACTTCAATGCCCCTTGTTGGAAGACATTATTTTTATTATTTGCCCTACGTTATATGTTTCGTCTCCTGCTTCTTGAATCTTGCGCCCCCTGAGCTGACTGGAATGCTTTTGGTTGTCATGGCAATGACGTAGTTTAGAGCGGCTATATTCCGCGTTCATTTCATAGACTGTAAAAAAATATGGACGTAGCGTCCGTGACGTCACCCATAGAGTTCTGAACAGCAGTTTTGACGCGTAAATGAGGCCACGGCCATCTTAGCTGCGCGTCACCGCACGTCACTCCCGGATAACTGAAAATGGGCAAAGAGGCGGGGAGGTGGTTTGAGCTGATATGACTGGTTGCTGAAACCACGCCCGCCTAGCTCGACGTGACCATGTTAGCAGCAAAGGAGCTATCTATCTATCTAGATACGATCTAAAATATTAATGAAGATAAGTTTTATCATCAGAACGTTCTAAAGGTTTACTGTCAATCTACGGTGTTTCTTTAAGATATAGATGCTCCAACACCAGTAGTGTTGGGTGTGCAAATAACAACATGGAAAATCAAATGGGACTTCATACCTTTATAATGAAACAGAGATCGCTAGATGAATCCAATCTGTGGCACTTGGGTAAAATATGAGTGTCCATTGCAAAACAAAAAAACATTTCACATTTCTTCTGAATGATCTGCTCTCTGTCATCGTTCTTCAAGAAAGGATGCAATCTGAGCAGCGTTTATGTTGTAAAACTGTATACGATCGTATCTAACAAACAAAATGAGCCTGTGTCCAAAGTATATTTTTTTCAAAATAGTGCAGCAGTTTTAGTTATAATATCCAAGCAGTGCTGTCGGATTTTGATATCCTCCCGCCATTGTCATTGTAGTAAATCTCACAACCAAAACTTTCAGCCAATGCCACGATCCAACAACGTTTGTTCTGTCTCTTCCCCATGCATGCACATCTACACAGACACACATCAGTCTCGAATATTATGCAGCAAGCCATATTTTATAATTGTATAAAATAATCGAGAAAAAAAGCACAAAAACGGCTGAGATGCCAAATTCAGCGGCAGCTGAGGTAACATGACGGCTCACAGACAGCAGCGCAATCTACCTGTCACTCAAGTGACCACGCCCTTAATTATGCAGAACTTTAAGGCTTAATATAATTTAAACGGATAAGTTATAAAAAAATTCACCCCCCTCAGAGTTGTCATGAAGGGCAAAAATAGCAGTATAGACCAAAACCACAATTTGAACCACAACTTGTAAACATGTTTTTTTTTCTGCTATAAACTTGGCCAATTTAACATGGGACTCTATGAGATTCTGCTCTCTTTTGGAGCCTGTCCCTAGCGGCCAGTCGATGAATCGCAGTTTAAGTTACTTCCGTATTGGCTTCACGAGAGAAAGGGGGAGGTTGCCGCTTGGTTCATTTACACTGAACCAGAACAGTATCAGACTCGCCTTTGATACTAGGGGCTGAGGTGGGTCAGACGCGGCGTATTTTAGGTCTTCTTTAACACGGCATTGCGTCTTTACACTAAATTCTGAGCAGGTACAGACCCGCTTCAGAACAGCCATAAATCGGCTGTGTAAAGATGCCTTAAGAGGCTGTTTAGAGACCAACAGGTGAAAAACATGATATTCATTTCTGAGCTCTGCTTTACTATAAATCTGAATTATTAAATGTTTTCTCTTGTATTTCACTTATATCAATAAATGTATTTAACCAGCAGTTTGTGTACATGTGTTTCATTGAATGCAGTGACCCTGTTGGAATCAATATTACAGTTTTTCCTCTAAGACTTATTTTACACATTTCTACAGTCATGAAAGCTCTGCTTTACTATAAACCTAGACTGTGTTGTTCAATATCTATGTGATTTTTGGGCCTCACATGTTTACTGCCTCATGGGATTTGAACTGAGCTAGCACAAACTCAAGGAGCTCTGGAGCAGTGATCACACTTGATGATCTGACTGACAAGCTGAAGGAAATCAAAGCCTGAAAAACACAACACACTGGAAAACATCCAGAAGAGAGCAGCAGGGGATATCTAGGAGAATCCATCAAATATTTTCTAAAAATAAATTGATATGATGGGAGTGAAGGTGATGAGAAGGGCTGGATCAGGAAAAGACCAAGAAAGCACTCGGGTCACTTAAACTTTATGTCGGTGTGCTGCCCTCAAAGCTATGGCTCCACTAACACAGTCCTTTTCTTGATGTAATAGTTCACCCCAACATGAAAATGCAGACAGATTGGAATGGCATGATTGTGAGTAAATGATGACATTTTTCTTTAAGAGTCCCTTTAAGAGTAAAGTATCTTAGTCAAGTAGTATGGCTAGCCGTTTTGACTTTTATTCATTCTCAGGATATGAATTCTTGATATCAGCTATTCAATTTCCACAAGTAACAATGGCAATTTTTGATATCAGGAATTACATTTCCACTAATAACAATAGTAATTCTTGATATCAGCAACAATTCAGTTCTTGATATCAGAAATTACATTTCCACTGCCATTCAAATTCAAGCGTTGATTTCAAGAATTGATTTCTTACTAGTTGAAATTCCACATATCAGATTTCACATATTAGAAATACAATTTTTACTAGTAAAAATAATATTTTTTGATATCATTACTGACATTGTTATTAGTAAAAATGTGATTTTTTGATATCAAGAATTTAATTGGCACCAGCTGAAACATCATTTCTTGATATCAACAATTTATTTGCTACTAGTAAAAATGTGCATTTTTGATATCTGAAAATGTATTTCTGATATCAATATAATTTCAGATATCTAAAATGGCTTTCTTACTAGCAACAATCACATTCATGATATCAGAAACTAACATTGTCACTAGTGACAATCAAATTATTAATATCAAAAATTAACATTGTTACTAGTAGCAATTCAATTGTTGATATGAAGAATAGATATTTGCACTAGTAACAAAGTAATTAATTATGTCAAAGATTATGATTTTTTTCTAGTAAGAATTGTATTTCTGATAATGTGAAATTGGAATTTCAGCTAGTAAGAAATCAATTATCAACAATTGAATTTGAAAGGCAGCCTATGGTGACATTTCACTAGTGAAAATACAATTACAGATATCAAGAATTCATATCCTGAATGAATAAAAGTCAAGGCGGCTTGCCATAAAGTAGCACACTCAGAGGAAATCTGAAACATGATCCTGAAATTGTGTCCATATCTATCATCACACTTGCTTGTATTTTCCTCATTTATAAGTTTTTTTGGATAAATGCATCTGCTAAATTAACAAATGCAAAATACTATTTGATTACTGCGATTCTTTTCTTGTTATATATTTTTTCAAGGAATAATTATTGCTCAAAATAAGAGCAACATATAAAGAGTTCTTTTATTGTAAGATACTGATAATATTAATAAAAAAAATAACCAAAACATGAATAGTTATTGAAAAATAATGTGCACAGTCACTCAGGGGCTCTTTACAGACATAGTGCTGATTATTGTATTATTAAGCACTGCCACCTAAAGGCCATGAAGAAAATGCTGTGTATCATCCTCAAGGAAAACAAAATGAAACATTTGTGTTATGAAATAAAAAAGAAATTACTCTGCTCTATTATATATCTGTACTCATCATCCATTACATTTTTGGAGCCTTACATATTGCTTCTGTTTGAAATCATACTACAGTTGACTGATATTATCACCGTTTCAAATTGACCATTGCATAAATAAAAATCACACATGAACAGAAACAGACCTGTGCGTTCTAACAATGATAAAAGAGAGAGATGATGCTCTTCTGCTTCATTCACAATAAAACACAACAGAATATTTTGCAAGACACTGAAAATGGTATCATGTGGTATGGTATGGAAAAAGGTAACTTTCTCTGACACTTTGAGCTCATTAGTGGAGTTGCACAGGAATACTAACCTGAGTATCTCTGCATCACAAGTGCACTGCTGTACCAACTGAGCAAAGCAATTTTGTTGCATCAGAAAAGAAAAAACGTATAAAGAGTTATGTATATAATGGAAATATTAAAATCAATTTGCTTGCACGTCATGCACTATGAAAGAGTGCTTTGAGGTCGTAATATTGTGTGCAAGGAAAAGTTTTGCAAAAATTTTAACATTTTGCAGTGAGCCATGGGTTACAATAAGCAATAGAGCAAAAAAGGAATAACACGCCCATTATTTTTAAGAGTTTCTCCTAAATCAGCAAGTTAGGAGCTGCTTGTGAGTATGGCCCCAGGGCCCGTATTTATCAAGTTTCTCAAAGTGCTGAGAATTCATGAAATTGAATCCTACTTTCAAACTTAAGTGTAAAAGCAAGTTATCAATTTCTTAAGCTAAAATCCCTCTTACTCTCCCAGTTATTTAAGACAGCTCGAGAGGTGTCTCAAGTGTTAGGAGTTGCCAGTAGGGGCTTGTGATGGCACTGAGGAGACAGATGTGCGCACATCTTTCAGGGGAGTAAGAATGTTTTTGAAATGTTTGACGGCGAGCAGTTCATCTTTCTCAGTGCTGATTAATGTTGGGCTGAATTGTTTGACTAATTCAGCAAGCAGTAATCATCTGGCAAACAGGAGCAGTCTGCCCAAGTGCCTTCATTCCCACTGCATGTGGCCCAGATCATCATTCCATGTGCCAGATGTGGGCCGACACAAACTTGCTATCTGGGTCTGCTCACACTCAAAGAATGAACTTTGTATCACAAATATAGTACATACTTTTAGGGCATAATGTAAACAGGCGAATTTGGATCCAGCAATATTCAAAATAAGTACCTCAACTGAGTTCTGGATGCAGTTAATAATGTCTTCTGTCACGCTCTCCTTCATTTCTACAGAAATGGTCGAAGTTCACCGAAGTGTAAGGAGAAAGACAACAAATATTTGCATTCAACTCGGGGATCTAACTGAATAAAATGGCATACATGATTAATAATATATTATTTAGAACTTTTTAAAAACAGATGCAGACAGAAGGTAGATAACACGTGCATGTATTTATAAAGACCCACAGGTGGCGCTGTCGGCCAATGAATTCATTTGAAAAGAAGGATCAAAAAGCTAAATTAGCATATAATAACTGCACAACATTTGAAAGGAACTCGAAGTGCAACATTAGCATTACATTCATGTTTATTATTCACTCATTATACTCACCAACACTAGCAACAGAACAAAAAGTACCAAAAGCGTTTTGGACTGTAATATTGTTTTAAGTGCTGCTTTTGTATAGGGATATTTACACAGTATAGAGTACAGCCAAAACACTTGCTCAAAAAGTCATAGGATAATTTCCACATTTTCAATCTTATTGCTTTGGTTTTTAGTTTTTGAGTACAACAGAACTTTTTTTACAGACTTGTTCACTTAAAGTTTATAAAAATGTAGGCTGTTGTTTGACTTTTTTTCTCCATTGGGTTACATTATTTCAAGTGTGCATCCAGAAAGACCATTTGATGCATTTGATTTTTCGCTATCCGGAGTAAACTGAGAATTCTGTGTTGGTTCTTCTGAATATTTTTGTAGTAAAACACAAGTAAAAAGAATAACTTTTAAAAAGTCCGACTTATGGAGGGTAATAAAACAGTAATTCCCTTCACAGCAGTGTTGTCGTACATCAATCTGTCTTTGTTTGGATTATTGTCAACTCATATGAGCCCCGCAATATCTACATTCTTAAATTTAAGGGGGCTCTATGAAAGAATTTACATGTATTAATTACTTTTTTTTATTGCCAATGTGTGTACCGCTTGTAATGAAACTTAAAAAACAAGACCTTGACTTCTTAGGTTGTCTATGAAAGCCTGTAGACTGGTTTTTATGTGAAGGACTCGGGATGTTTTTGCTGTGAAAATCGAAAGGACGTGACAGTTACGCGCACTCCCGAGACACTCTTTTCCATTCAATCACACATTAACGAATGAATGCTTATACAATGTTCAGGATAATGCCGAAAGAGCAATTCTGTACTGTAAATCTGTCATGCATAGTCAGATATAGTCTACAGTCTCAAATATACTTTATAACCAAACTATCAAAACTCACTTAACAACAATATAGGTTCGGCCCACATCTGGTCCACGTGTAATCCACATGCACACTATGTTGGTGTCTGGGTCATCATCTGTCAACATGATGCCGGTGAATCTCAGAGCTGCTGCAAACATATCCACATCACTATGATCAGATGATTTCTTAACGCTGGGGGCCTTGAATCACGTTCAGTCGCGTGTGCACGAGTGCGAGCACAAGCAGTTGCTGGCTGCAATTCACTTAACAGCCACTAGTGTCGCTAATAACAAGGGTTTCTGAATTCTTCATATAGCCCCTTTAAGGGAAAGAGGCATATTACAAACAGTAAACATCCAGTAATATGGCAGGTAATGGTGTTATGCTATAATATTTTAGTATGCATCTAATTAAAACATGGCCAGAGTCAAGTGGAATAGCATGTTAAGTGCAATAACAATTCAATACAGTGTACAACATGATTATTTTAAAAAACAACAACATACACCACCAGAGAAAAAGTTCAGATTCTCAGTTGAGGACTCGTCTCTTTCACGATTAGTCCCAGTTTGCATCATTAGTACACAAAGTCCTCCATAGTCTCCAGCACGTGGAGCACGTTCTCATATGATGTGGACCGGTGGGTTAAACAGGTGCTGTCTGCTCCAGACCGGATCTTGCAGAAGCGGCCTGCAGAAGTGTGTGTCCCCCGCAGCGCCGTCGCAGTGTGCTTCTACAGGGCCGATGTGTGTTCATCAGGCAGTCAGTGGAGGATTGAGGATCAGAGAGAACTGAGACGGATGGATGATCTGAGGATAGGGCTTCCCTTGATGAAGACACCTGTCACAAATATACACATTCATAGTAAAGTACGTAACCGCACCTATTTTAAATGTGCTTCTGTATTTCACAGATGGATGGATAAATGCATGGAGTTTTGATGTTGGCTTGACAAAGTGTGCACTTTCTGAATGTATGAGTTCACACAAGAATTATAACGATAATAACTATGATGACAATTATAAAACTATAATGATGTTTTGTTTTATCTCACGATTCGGACTTTTTTTTCTCAGAATTGCATGTTAAAAGTCCAACTGCATGATATAAAGTTGGAATTGCGAGATATATTGGGAGTTTAAAGTCAGAATTGCAAGTTGTAAAGTCGGAATTGCAGTTATAATTGCAAGTTGTAAAGTCAGAAATAAAGTCGCTTGCAAGTTGTAAAGTCGGAATTGCTAGTTAAAAGTCGGAATTGCAATTGTAGTTGTGAGATGTAAAGTCGGAATTGCAGTTGTAAATCAGAATTGTGAGATATAAAGTCAATTGTAAGTGTCAAATTGAGAGTTGTAAAGTCGAATTGCTAGTTATAAAGTCAGAATTGCAGTTGTAAGTCAGAATTGTAGATGTAAAGTCGGAATTGCAAGTTGTAAAGTCAGATTGTGAGATATAAAGTAGAAAGTCAGAATTGCGAGTATAGAATTGCAGTCGAATTGTGAATAATCGGAATTGCAAGTTGTAAAGTTGGAATTGCTAGTTATAAAAGTCGGAATTGCAAGTTGTATCAGAAATTATAAAGTCGGAATTGCAAGTTGTAAAGTCAGAATTGCAAGATTAAAGTCAAATGCGAGATATAATGTCAGAATTGCTAGTTAAAGTCAGAATGCAGATATAATTCAGAATTGCAGTTGTAAGTCGGAATTGCTAATAAGTCGAATGAGTTGTAAAGTCGGAATTGCGAGATGTAAAGTCGAATTGCATTGTAAATTGGAGTAAATCGGAATTGCAAGTTGTAAAGTCAGAATTGTGAGTTGCAGAATTGCTAAGTCAGAATTATAAGTCAATTGAGAGTTATAAAGTCAGAATTGTAAAAGTCAGAATTGAGAGTTATAAAGTCAGAATGAGGTTGTAAAGTCGAATTGAGAGTTGTAAAGTCAGAATTGAGAGTTGTAAAGTCAGAATTGCGAGTAAAAGTCAATGCGAGATCAGAATTGAGATATAAGTCAGAATTGCGAATTGTTAAAGTCAGATTAAAGTCGAATTGGTAAAGTCGAATTGTGAGATATAAGTCAGAATTGCGAGATATAAAGTCAGATGGAGAGTTTTAAAATTGCTAGTTATAAAGTCGGAATTGCAAGTTGTAAAGTCGGAATTGTGAGATATAAAGTCAGAATTGCGAGATATAAGTGAAGTTTAAAGTCGGAATATAAAGTCTCAGTGAGGTAAAAAGTCAGAATTATCTTTTTATTTTTTATTCAGTGGTGGAAACAAGCTGCCATAATTCTAATTCTTTTTTTCAAACTTAATCTTTAGTGTTACTGTAATAGTTACCATGTGAACAGGCCTTAACAGTAAGTCTCAGGTCAGGGGTTTGGTACAGTAACTGTATTTTAACTTTGTGATGAGCATGAAGTGTCTCTGTATGTGTGTATTTGTTTTTGTGCAGTACCTGCAGGGAGTGCGCGGGTCACCGCCGGTGTAGATCTGGTTGTCTGTGGTTCTGTGTGTGTCTGTGTGCTGTGTGTAGTTGTTGTTGTTGTTGTTGTTTGTGGTTTTGTGGTTGTGTAACGCCTCTCTCTGCAGCTCCACTCGCTCAACGTCAACGTCTACTGGTTGCCAAAACTCAGATGCCCCATTTTTTCTTGCCCTACACATGCACACAAGACACACACATCAGCGTCAGTGCTGCTGAACTCACTTCCTCTCGCTCCTCATCAGTTAAAGTGGCTCGAGCGCTTCCGTCTCTGCCAGACAATCATGTTGTGCTTTGGTTTTGCTTGCAACATTTGAAGACAGAACCTCTAAGTGACCTTTTATGACATTAATATTACATTATCTGCAAGTAGAGTTTTTTAAAACATAATTTTAAGATTTGAGGTACACTACACGTGTACAGCTGAGCACACTTCTTTTGCACAAGGGAATAAAGACGTGATGGTTTATAACACAAGACTGAAGAGCTCTGTGTATTTCCAGGTTCTCTCACCTCTCCATCTTTCTCCTCTCCTCTCGCTTCACGTGTTTCACCAGACAGGAAGTGATGAAGATGATGCTCATCAAGAGAATGATGGCGGCACTGATGAAGGACATGAGAAGAGCTAAACGAAAGCCCTCGTCCTCGAACCGAGACAAAGCTGCAGAACACACAGTGAGAGGGTGAAGGGAACAGATGCAAAACAGACATGATTCATTAGGAATTTATTTTTATGAGTTTTGAAAGCGTGTGACACCTAATTCTTTTCCACAGTAAATTCAATTCACAGATCTGAACTTTTATATCACTGGTGGTGATTTTGTGTTAATTTAGAGTAAGAATGTTTGATGGTTTTCACAGAAATATGAACTGTTTTCAACATTGATAATAATCAGAAATGTTTCTTGAGCATCAAATCATCATATTAAAATGATTTCTGAAGGATCATGTGACACTGAAGACTGGAGTAATGATGCTGAAAATTCAGCTTTGATCACAGGAATAAATTACACTTTATAATATATTAAAATAGAAAACATCTACTTTTCAAGTCCTAATGCAAATCTATTATTATATCTTTAATATTTTTAATATTATTGTAAAATGAGAACAGTTTCATATTCATGTCATTACATTATAACTGTTAAAACACATTTGTGACGATAAGTTTGACTAACTATCTGCACAAATGACTTAAAGTGAATCTTTAACAAACATTTTTACAGTTTCACATCTAAAAGGCGATAACTATAAAGATAATCATAACTATATTAGCATCCACACCAGCAGATGATATCATTCTGTTTATTGTGGTTATAGATGTGGTGTTAACTCTATTATATTTCTACTCTTTATACAACAGTTCTTTCTGGTTCTCGAATCTGATAGCCATGTGATATTCTAGTGATAACAGCACTCCTACCTTTCCGCTTAAAGCGACTGTAATGGCGGTTGAGCAAATCGAGAATGTAGTTGTTTATACCTGAAATATGTGACTCATATTTAATCAAATTTTATAATTTATTTTGACGTTTTCAGGGATGCGAGCTCCAGGCTGTCAGCGGCCGTTCAGTGCTCGAGTACCCGCTGAGAACAGCTTCATCTCAGCCAGTGTTTGGATGATTTGCCACTGGATAAACATTTTGGGTACATAAAACGGGCAATCTTTGGTCTTAATAATCTATTACTTGTTCCTGAGCAAATTAAATTGGGCTATGTTAAATTTAATAATTTAATATTTACGATATATTTAACTTACAGTACAAAAATGGTCTACTATCAGCCGAGATATGTCATTGAGTTGAGTTTTGAAGTGTTCTTGTAAGAGTCTTACGTCTGCACTCGGGTGTTCCTCCGCTCCAGCGGGTGTCGTTACTGCTCCACACGCAGGCCATCTGAGCGCCGCTGACCGCGCGGTGTCGGCTCGGGCACTGCAGGCTCATCACGCTGCCCACGCTCGTGCCGTCGCCGGACACCAGCTTCAGAGTCCCGATGACCGGAGACAGCGGCGGGGCGCACTGACCTGTGCGGAGCAATCAGACCAAACCTAATTCATGAGCTAAGAACAAAGATGTACCTCAACCAATATGCCATAGATTCATTTATGTGTGCGAAATCTCATGTTTCTCTGCTGCGCCCCACAAAGTTGTTTAAGTGTTCATCTGTAAACGCCTACAGAACTGTACGCCGGATCTCTCCCACACTGCTTTGTTTTGTTTTTGTGCAGGTGAGAAGTGAAACTCTAATGAGGGTGTGCCTGTTAAATTTCACACTCATACTGTAAAATCGGTGTCAAACAAATAACATGAACTAAATACGGTTAAATTTTTAGTTTTTACTCCAGTGAATATTTCTCAGAATACAATAGGTTTATTAAATAAACATTAATTTAATAAAGACCTTATGCAAGGTTGCATCATATATGTTGCTTGACAGGATAGAAAAAGGTAGTGAGAGACAGAAGTACGTTTAGTTCTGTAGTTTAACTCGACATGCCAATTGTTCAGCTGAAATTAGTAGACAAAACAGTTCGGTTTTGAAAATTACATGATCTAGTAGGCCTGCCTTTATACAAGACTATAGTCTATCCCTCACAGCCTCGTTTTCATTCGCATAAAGTTCAATATGGCATCTGCGCTGACTGTCGTTAAGGTCTATTATTGGCTTTTGAGCAAAAACAAACAAACAAAAAAAAAACATGAAATTAAAGGAAACATCTAGAGGTTATTTCAGTCATGTGGCACAGGAGAACATTTCTTCCTTTAAAAGGATGGTTGATTATGATTTGACTTTTTTAGCTTTAGTTAGTGTGTAATGTTGCTGTTTGAACATTAACAACATCTGCAAAGTTACGACGCTCAAAGTTCAATGCAAAGGGAGATATTTACTTTTATAGACGCTGTCTACAACGAGCTTCTTCCCAGGTTAGTGACATCACTAATCCTAAAATTTACATAAACTCCGCCCCCGAGAACACTTAACAAAGGGGGCGGGGCCATGTTGGGCTGCTTTAGAGAAGAGGAAGAGTTGTTGTAGTAGAGTGTTGTTGTCATGCCGTCATTTTACGCCGGACTGCTTCACAAACGAGGGTCAATTCAACACAAAAGATGAACATGACGGCACATGCTAGTGGATGAGTTGAATCAACTCCACAGCAACTACATCAATTTATCCACTAACCATTCAGAAACGTCTAAAAGTTGTAACTTCTTCCTGAGTCTCTCCATCAGTGTCGACTCCGGTTTGAACAATGTAAGGCTGAACACCGTTACTGACAATCCTCATTTTGGCTGCGTGAGATTCTCCAGCTTTGTTGTTGTTGAGCTGTTAAAGCTCCGCCCTCTTCTGGAAAGGGGGCGGGGAGCAGCAGCTCATTTGCATTTAAAGGGACACACACAAAAACGCGTGTTTTTGCTCACACCCAAATAGGGGCAAATTTAACAAGCTATAATAAATGATCTGTGGGGGATTTTGAGCTGAAACTTCACAGACGCATTCTGGAGACACCAGAGACTGATATTACATCTTGTGTAAGGGCGTTATAGGTCCCCTTTAAACTTGCTCAAGCTTGACGGACAAGTTTTAAATAAACAAATTAAAATGTTAGTTTGTCAGTAGTTGCCTCATCATGTCACATATGACCAGGTTTGCCACTTGCCTTTTGTGTGACAAAATGTCACTTAAACATTTTTCATGACTGGAAATGTAAAGAAAGCGCACATAATCTCAGATTTTTAAAGGTATTGGTGACTTTATGAGGGGCCGAGAGACACCGGAACAGAAAAATACAGTATAAATAAAATAAAAATAAGCTTTAGCCAACAGAATCTAATTAATAACATACAGCATAGAAACACATTGCCTGTGTTTATTTTAACTGCAGCTGATTTTCAATGAGCAATGAATTAAATTTTTCACACTTGGAATAGGCCTATAGCTTCAAACAGACTACTTTTATGTACATTATATGTAGTTTTTTATGTTTTATCACCATGAATTGTCTTTTTATGGAAAGAGCAAGAAAATGTTCCACTGACGCAACAGCAGAATATACTACAGGATTAGCTCGACATGAGTAAACCTCACCTAGAAACTACAGAAACACAAGATGAAGAAAGACACAGGAAAACGGAGCGCGTTTCCGATCAGAGAACTGCTGTCATTTACAAAAGACGCGTTTCCTGCTGCTCACACACACACACTCATCCTGGCTACTGTTAATACACATGAAAAACTCTGTCACACACACACACTTCGTCAAAACCCGCTATGTTGTAGTAGCTAATATATGATTATTAAGAGAAAAATCGGTTACACTTTATTTTACGGTGTCTCTTATGCACAAATAAGTACTGACTAACAACATGTAGGCTACTGAGTGTTACATGTGTAACGAACACTGTCAAATAAAGTGTCAGCGAGCAATCTTGTTTGATAAAACACCTCAAATCTCTAAGCAAATAACATTTCCAGAGCTCACATGTTGATGTGATGAGGATGAAAGTACCTGTGCGGTTCTGAGCGCTGCTCCAGTCTCCCATCACCGACTCTGATGCGCGGATCACGGATGCCATTCAAACTGTTGCACGAGCGCTTCCACCGCACTCCACACAGCCGGAGGACCCGCGCATGCGCAGAGCAAGCCACACACAGACAGACAGACAGACAGTGATGCTCAGTCTGGAGCGAGTATTTAGGATTTATGATGAGGACACACTGTCTCACAGCTTTAACTCCAGATGACAGTCTATGAACTGGTCAAGGATTCACCATAGCCTAGTTCTTTTCTCTCAACATATAGAATTAAGAAAAATTAACAAGAGAATAAGATATCAGAGGGTTTCATTAGTTTAAATGCCACAGACCCCCAAATATGATCATCCTCGTGTGAGGGACCCCATTCTAACATTTAAAAAGCACATATATTTTATTAACATTTTTTTTTTTTTAAATATTTTAAATACTCATGGTAATCTACTGTTAAATTATTACTGTTATTATACTGTTGTATTTATTTTTACATTTATTTTCATCTATTTAATAGATCAATCTTTAGTCTACTTAATAGATAACTAAATTTTATTTTAATCACATTTATATTTATTTTAATCTAATTTTATTACTTATTTTAATCTTATTATTTTTATTTAGTTTTTCACTAGACTTTTTAAAGAAACATGTCACACTTGTAGCCTAATTTAGTTTAGGGTTAGAGCTTCATCTCGTGCATGACACCTTATCTAAAATAGCAGCGCTCATGTTAAAGAAGTTCAGCTTTTGTGCTTTTTTCATTCTGTGGGGCTACTGTCCTGCGTCAAAGCAAACACTTTGGTCAAAGTCCCTCTCAGACGAGTCATTTATCTCAGCAGCCTTCCACCAACAAGCTCTTCTGTACTGTAACCTAATGTTTAACACAACTTTAACACACCTTTGTGGAACAACAGATATATTCTGAGTAATAGGAAATCATGTTTTTTCGGTATTTGGATGGAAAAAGGTATATGGGCAGTAAGTCATTTGATGGATTATTATGGTAATTTGCTATATTACAGTGACTTCTGTGATAAATTTAGTTTCAAGTGCCCAATTAGAGAATACAATAGAGTGATAAAGGCCATCCCAGCACCCCTGAAAACAATGATTCAGCAGTTTGTAAAATACTCTCAATCAGAAATGAGATCACTTTGTATCCAAGGTATTAATTTAAATAGCAAACAGTTTATTAGAAATGTCTTATCTAAACAGTATTATCCTAATCAATGGAAAAGAAAATATGTTCTGCAAGACTTCAGTGGGAAGAAGCGAAAAAAAAAAAAAATAAGGAAATTTATCAATTCTTCCCAAGGCCAAAGAAGTGACATTCATTTATTCATCCAACTCCTTTTACATTAGAGATTTAATTGGGAAAATAATTCATGTGGATTTTGTGAGAAAGAGAAACGGTAGAACATATTTTCTTTCAGTGTGAATTTGTAAATGAATTTTGGCTTTCATTTCAAAATTGGATGCAATCTAAAGTTGATACATCCTTTGAATATGACCTCAATTAAAGTTGGAGTGTTTATAAATATAAAAATATAGAATTTTTGATAAATAACCTGAAAAACACTTTATCCACAGATGTAAGTATTTGAAGGTCAAACCCATTTCACTGGATGGAAAATGATTTGAAGTTAAATCCCTTGCAAAATCCCTTCAGTGTATGATGGACAGAAATGCCCTGAAACTTCTTTCTGTTTTGGACTCGCATATGTTGTTAGATTAAGACCCTCACCCTGTTTTTTTTTTTTTTTTTTTTTTTTTTAAATGCTCAATACGAAAAACTGATTTATGATTGTTAAATATGTCTTAAATGTTTGTATTTGAATAATGTCTTAAAAAAAAAAAAATAACTCGGCGGCCATCTTTGAAACGCAGCTGTATCTCTTTGAATGGGGAAACATCAAATTCTCCAAAGCTGTTCACCAAGCTGTTAAAATTCATATCACCATTGAAATCTGATAACAACTGTGTCAGAAATTTAGTTTCTAAATGCTCAAATCATGACAAAAAAAAAAAAAAAAGCATTTTCCAGGCGGGACCAAACAATGCGCATGTGCAGTCATACGCGCGCGTCTCAGAACACTGTTCCTATAGCAACCGGAGCTTCTAACGGCAGCTGCAGTGACGCGATGACTTTATCAATCAGCGATTGGCTCTTTTATTTAGAAGGCGGGAGTTATTCTGCCATATTGCGCGTTGCACTTTTAGTGCGTTCAAGTCCTCCTGTAAGTTCGTATTTATGTGGTGGATAGTCGTGTTTTCGACGGCAGGTTCGTTTAAGTCACTTTCGTTGGAGTAAGATGGCGGTGTACCTTCTCTAAAGTACACAAAATACAGCACTTTTACTTAGAGAAAATGAAGAACAAAGAATGTGCATAAGGTGTGTTTTGCTTTTTTTATGTTTTTAGTTAATTTATGAAGCCACTGTAAACTTTATTGTTACATATTATGTTGTTATATTATAATGCTACCAATTAGCTTAATTCGTTGTAAATAGAAAAGCCGGACAATGTCACTGCTAAATACCTATAAGTATTGTTGTTTTCCGCCATGTTTCTCACTGACACGCCCCCAACTCGTACAGATCAGGGCTTAAAGAAATCCCGAACTTCCCACTCGTATTTACGACATTGTGGTGGCATTAATGTGCGTTCAGCTCGTAAATATGATCTTTCCAACATGACTTGACTATTTCTTCATTATGTGTGCCATGTGTCTGAAGTCTTTGGCCCTGCTCACTCCGAAGGTAAGAGCACTTGAAATGAGTAGGATATGTTTAAGCACCGGCCTAAAGTTAAGAGATTTTGCTTGTCAGATTGTGTTATGTTAAAATATAGATTGAAGAGCTATCAGGCCTCGTCTCCATGAGCTCATGACTTGTTGATGTTGTCTTGCAAGAAAAGTGAGTTTCGAGAAGTGAAAGTTAAACTAGGGTTTGAGTGAATGTTACTAGATCTAAGAGCATCCTGAGGCCAGATGTAGAGGCTCAGAAACAAGAAAGAGGAAGTACTGAAGGTCAGGTGACACACCGAGAGCTTAACAGGAAGACCAATGAGATGTGACGACAACTCAACCAAAACCACTGGAAATCAAGCCTGCAGGGTTAGCAACGCCGTGTACGCAGAGAAACACAACAGAGGCCGTTCTTTTAATGGATGTCAATGGAGGAGAGGCTTCACTACGCTGAATAAACCGCTTTTGTGATGAAATAGCTTTAATAAATCATTTAATGAATCGACAGTCCATCTACTAACCTAAACATGTTTGCTCTTACACATTAGTTTTTGATTGATCCATTTATAAGTCAACTGTGCGAGAGGTGTGATTCATTTTATGGCACTTCTCAGCCAAAGTTGCGAATTTAACTTGTGTGCAAATTTGGAATATCACATAAAACATTTGTGAATGAAGCAGCGTTTCCATCCAGTGAGTCGAAGAGAACAAAATCATCACTTCCTGATAAACTGGCGCTAAATATCATTAAGAAAAATGGAAGTCGCTGAAGTAGAAGCCACTCTATATAATAATTTTCATATAAATTACTTGCTTATATAGACGATGAAGGAGTGAATGAAAACGAGTGAATTCGGTAAGCAAACACAGTAGATCGATTTTATGTTTGTTATGTTGATTCTATAACGTCGTTTCAATCTGAAAATTAACATGGTTTCAGAAACAGACGTACTCTGCTCTCTTCTGATTCCGCTTACACCACTTCAAACTTCTCTAATTATTCATAAAGTTCGAAAGGTTGAAGTGAATTACAGGGGTGTTTGCAGTGGGCTGTTTACATTAATCTCACATCATAAAAGCATTCTGAGGTGCAAGCACATTCTCAGACTCAGCCGAACGCACGAGCGCTCTTCTTCATGAGCATTTGAGTGTGTGGATAAAACTAGCCTAGAGCGCCCTCTGCTGTTAAAAACTAATCTCAGAATCGATTCGAAAGAGAATTGGTATGCGTTCGGAAAATCTCCGAAGCGATCCACAAATCGAGATGCATCGATTTCTTGTCGCAGCCCTACTTTTTGCTATCTGAGGATTGTGCCGGAAAGACTGATGCTTTTGCGTAGTTTGTGCTTGCTGTTTAATAATCATTTGAAACTGCAGCTCCAGTAGTAAGACGAAAATATTTATCTTGAACTCTGTCTGTATAAACCTTAATTAAACAATTTAATAATCAGTTATAAAGGAATGTATACCTGTGATATTACGCTGTACCCACATTAGACCAGTGGTTTGGAAAATGGATGGATGGATGATTCAGCTGCGGCGCCATCCTCTGGTCAGACGTGGAATTCATTCAGTGGGTATTCTCTAGTAGTTGAATGTACATCAGTTGTACACACTCGTTATTACGGTGCATTGTGGGATTGAATGAGTGCACTCGATAACATCCACTGTGATTTTGGACACCACTACAAATGGATGTCCCCTCGAATAGTGCCCTATTTAGGGTTTAGGGGGCCTTTTTGAACACAGCCATTCATTTCTATGGTGTCCTCAAACTGATTGACTGTCGCAGGACTCTGAACGAAATTCAATCATATCAATGCTGTAATGATTAGTTATCAAGGCATACATGATCCAAGTTAGCCATTACACTTTCTCCAATGGTAGAGCCACGGACCCTCGTATCTCCCAATAATAAGACCATCTCTGTCTCAGTATCCACTGGATCAGCTGGCCACTGCGTCCTCTGCTGCCACAGAAGAGAGTTCATTCCACACCTACTGAAGGCATTTGAGACAAATTAAATGAAGTGCAGCCTTGGGTTCAATAAGGACTGCGAACAGCTCAAGCCACAGATAGTATCGCAGATACTGTCGCTGTAACTACTAGCTGTACACCTCGGTAGAGGTAGTTGTGATGAAACATGGGTTTAACTGGTCTAAACCGGTCATTAGCTAGTCTTCCAGTCTCTTGACTACCTTTTACAGGTACAACCACCTGGGTTTGTTGCTGGTCCAAGATTTACCAGCATTGGGGATGTGACAGTGAGAAAATTTTAACACCGGTTAACCGACATGTGACAACACCGGTAATACACCAGGGGTGGGTGGGGGTTTCCCTCTTTTGCACCTCACTTTAAATTGCTAATTCAAAAGCAAATGTAAAATGTGCGCAGCCATTCATAACAGTGCAGAGCAGAGCGAGCATTTTCAGTTCATTCCTATGGAAGTTGAGCATCAATAGGAGTGAACTGAAAACACTCTGTCCAGTGAACACACACCGTTATGAATGCCTGTGCGAATTTTACTTTCGCTTCAAATTAGCACCAATTCGGGGCAGCAATTGCTTGAATGGTGGGTGCATTGTTATTCTTAATGAAAAACACAACTAATCCTTTGCAGGTTCCCTATTAGCACTGGGTTTAAATCCAAAATACTGACAAATAGGTGCTTTTACATTTCGCTTTTACAAATCTTCCGCCATGGTCTTGTCAGTCAGCTCCTCACTCAATCCTCCTGCTGCTGATCTGTGCTGATACTCTCGTTCGGCTCACGCTGCATTGAGCAGACATGTTCAAATTTTAATTGTGTTTTCAAACTGAACTAAATGATTTTTATTATAAATATCAAAATGACGGAGGGGGGCGGTGCCGCGGTGGTCAAGTGATGATACCGTGTTGCGGATGAACACCGGTAACACTGACTATTGCGGCAAGCCTAACCAGCATGTACCAGTTTATCATACGCTTCTCATACATTTTGCGAAAATGGTCATATAAAAAAAAAAAAAAAATCACCATCTAAGAGGCCGTTTACACAACATTTATATCAACTAAAAGCGGAAAACTTTATGCGTTTTGGCCGTTCACTTACACGACGATGGTGCTTTGAAAGGGCCTGACTTTTCTAAACTGGTTTCATAGCACATGTGTAAACTACAAACATGTGAATTTGTGGAAACGGTGACATCGCCATCTACTGGCCTGGCAGCAGAATGCAGCGTTTTTAGTCATTTCGTGGATACGTGAGAACGGGGATCGATTTGACAACGTTGTCATCTGTACACAGAAAATGCAAAGGAAAAATGACCCTGAAATCCCTGTTAAACTCTACCGAGATTTTGTCATAAAAGTGATGAAATAGAGAAACACAGTTTCAACACATCACAGCATATGCTTTCACAATCCATCCATAACTATCATTGAATAAGACTCTGCAAACAGGAAGTCAGTACCACCCTATTCCAAGAAAATCTTTGTCTCAATCACACATTTCATATTTACAAGAATATTTCATGTCTTGTGAAGAAGAAATGTATCCGTTTCTTGTGGGGAAGCATGCCAAAGTTAAAATAATGCACATTAATTTCAATAAAGATAAAGTCTTGCATAAACACCAGTGACCAGATACTCTTTTATTTATTGATATGCTATAAGACAGCTTTTGTACACATAAAATGCTTTTTATAATACTGGTTCTGTTTCAAGGGTTCAAACTCTATTAAAAGGGAAGCAGGTGACCATGATCCACCTGTGTTCAGCGTACAGTACATCTGCTGCGCTCGTGGTACTGCGCCTGGAGAACAGGGAAGTGTGCCATCTGCGAAAGAGCGTGAAGAGGAAGGTGACGCGGGAGAAGAGCGGCTTCCGAGTCGCCTTTGTGCTCGTTCTTGAACCTGTTTCTCTCAGCCAAACCTTTACCTTCACAGTCACATGACAGTTTGTGTCCAGTAGTCCAGTGTAATATTCAGTGGCCTGCCACAGGTTTCTGCATTAAACTGTAAAACTGGGCATCGTGAAGCAGGAGAAAACTGAACAGTGACTTAATGCTTTATCTAATAACATATCTGAAAGGCAACAAATGAAAAAAGAAAAAAATAAACCAACATTTCATAGACATTCAGAAGAAAGGATCAGTGCATCGACAAACAGCCGTGAACCGCACGTGTGCGAGCGCTGGAGAAAGAGCCGTGATCCCGTGAAGGAGGGCAAACCATCTTTCAAAAGAAAGATTAAAAAGTGCTGAGGGTAAAGTGATTTCAAGTAACAGGAGTTCTTTATAAAAGGGGACGGACCAAAGGCGAGGGAAAGCGCCCTATTGGCTGGCATCTTGTTGGCTCCTCCCTTTACAGCATGTGACAGGAGCTCTGTCCAATCCAGGATTGAGAATCTGAATGCACACTTGACCGTTACTTCTTCTCGTGTCACAGCCGGAGAGTCCTGAGAATGAAAACACACAGTGCTGAAGATACAATCACAGCGGAAGTCTGTACAGAAATCCTCATATTTCACTCCAAAATATAAAGAAAAAATAATGGACCATTACAACTTTTCACATTATTTTCATGACAGTTGCAATAAAAGTCTGTAATCTGTAGTGTCTAGATGTTGAGGTTTGATGTGTGGAGATAATAAATCTCACAGTTTCCAAGCGTCAGAATTCATTTACAACTAAAGTCATCATGAAATGGAAGTTGTTCTCTATTGTGTCGTATATCTGAGTAAAACGCTTCTCAAACAAGAACAAATGTAGGGCGGGGCCTGATTTTGTCTGTGGGGAATTGATTGGATGGTTGTGGTTTGCTATTGGTGGATCTCATGTGAGTGACAGGTTGCCCCGCCCATCAGAGAAGAGGTGCTGCAAGAGGAAGATATTCTGATTCAAGATTATGAGGAACATGAATTTGTAAAAAAAAAAAAAAGAAACCCATAATGATGTGCACTGATAATCCATTTAGAATAAACACTGTGATATTGCATGAAAAAATATGAAGTGTCAATCATGATTTCATTGTGACTTTTAGAGTGGATTTTAAAAACAAGAATTAGCTTTTTGGTCATTAAAGGTACAATATGTAATAATTTTGTCCGCTAGAGGTCGCTAGAGGCCTATTCAAAACAAAGGCGTAGCTTGATGACGCCAAGTTTTAGAGCAGAATCTTGGGACATGTGGTTTTTACCTCAACGGACGGTGCAAAAGAATAAGGATTGGAGTCGGGCAGAAATCATGCTCATGGATGTGATTATTAATATTACTGTAGTGTGAAGCAGAGCAGGAGCGAGTGTTGTGGAGCTGAACGAGGAGCTGGAGCGATTGATCAACACACACCTCACGAGCAGCGGGACTTTTATTATGACACAGTCGCCGGCGCCGCTTCCGCTTTTCCGGTCATGAGTATGAGGTAACGCAGCTCTGTTTATCATATTAGAGACATTTGAGAGTGTTGAAAATGATGTTATAACGTTACTCTGTGCGTTCGCTCGGCGGCTGCTGTGAGACACTGTTACACACTGCAGTAAGATATCGATTTTACAATATCATATTAAATGCTGGATGATTGTGTTGATAAATGACATGCAATTCATTTTAAAACATATTGTATGATGGAAATGCTGTATTACTGTTACTAAAAAAAGCTGCATCTGATTATGCTATGTTAGCTACTTCACAAAATAGTTTTTTCTCTGAGGCATGGTAAAGCATGGTACTCACAAAAAATCAAGAAAATTAGATTTAAACAATAAGACTAAATGTGTTGAGCTATATAACAATAAGTTAATTCTGTCTAATATCAAAACAGTCATTCCCTTGTCTATTAAAACATAAATATTAAAGCGTCTTTGGTGTTTCCATGGTTCTCTACAAATAAACCAAACCGAGGGTAACGCGGGTATGACGCCATTGACAGGCGACTCCTCACACGTCCCGCAGCCTTGGTAAAATGCAATTTTCTCACGATTTACAAATAGTTGGAAACATTTGGGATATTTTAAGTACTCAAGTGAACAAAATATATAACTCTGGCCTAGTGGTTTTATGACATTTTACTGCAAAAATATTACATTTTGCACGTTTAAATGGGCTTCATTTTCTTTATGCAAAATATAATTTCTTGTTTTTTCCTATTGAAATATGAGCTGAACCTGTTGTTTGTAGAATGACAGTCACAAGACGAACAGAAGGAGTTCTCAGTGAAGTTCAGAGACAGACACTCATTATCCCCAGTGTCACTGGCTGCAGACCGGCTCTCTGAGGTCACCACAGGGTCACGGAAATCCATCTGACCTTAATCTCACAGGTGACACTCTCACACTCACACACATACACACAGATACACACTCTCTCTCTCTCTCTCTCTCTCTCTCTCTCTCACACACACACCTGAGGTTGTGCTTTAGTGATGGCCGCTCGGCTCTTGTTCCAAGTCTTCAGATTTTCCTGTGCGTTGAGAAGATGGAGCTGCTGACAACTGCTTCTGAAACACACACACACACACACTCACCATGAGAGCTGAAGAGGACACATGTTAAACAGACTCCAGCGACAGCAGTCTAAACACAGCCTTCATCTGAAGAAATCTGCTCTAAAGCAGGCACTCCACGAACATTATCGTGTGATATAAAGACCAAATGAAAACTGAGAGAAACTAACACAATTTGGAAAATATTCATCTTCTATTATGTTCCATGGCTGCATTGTTTTCTCCATCTGTAAGATGTATTGTTTACTTCATTTTATGGTAACACTTTATTTTAATGGCCTTGTTACACGTTACGTGTAGTTACTATGGTAATAACTGTAAATTATGCATAATTACATGCAACTAACCTTAAACCAAACCCTAACCCTATAGTAAGAACATGTAGTTAATGTTACTCAGTACTTAAAAGTGTAATTACAGTGTAACACGGACACCTTAAAATAAAGTGCAACCCTTTTTATTTATCTATTTTAATAATATCTTATTTAAGTCAAATGTATTAGTTTATTATTTATTTAAATCAATATTTTCATTTTTATTTTAATCAAATGTATTTATTTGAATCATGTTTTATTTATTTAATTGTTTTGTTTATTTAATTATTATTTATTTACATCAAATTTAATCAAATGTATTAATTTATTATTTTTAATTAATTTTAATATTAAAAATTAAATGTAAAATTAATGCATTTATTTAAATTATGATTTGTTTATTTTAATCAAATGCTTTTTTGTACATAAAATTCTGTTTATTTTAATCATTTTAAATCAAATGTATTAATTTATTATTTATTTATTTAAATAAATTTGTATTTTTTATTTTAATAAAATCACATTCTATTTATTTATTTTGTTTCTATTATGTTGCAGTCTACTTACAATAGTACAATACTGGTAAATGTATTATTTATTCTTTTAAATTTAATGTTTTTTGTTATCAATTTATCAAATTCTATTTATCATCAATTTATTAATTTTAATTAAACTTAATTTATTTAAAACTATTGATGTTAGTTTAATCTTTAATCTAAATAAATATGGATATTGATTTGCAGTGAATGTAAGCAGACAGGAAGACAAACACTGAAGATGTGATCAGGTCATTATGATGGTAAAACAGTGTAAACAGAGTCAAAGATTCTCACCTCCAGTCTTTTCTTGGGCTCAGTGGCGCCCCCTGCCGTCCCTTCAGCGCCCTGCTGGCCGTCACACTGCTTACACACGCGGATGTTCCTGCTCTCCGACACCTTCGAACACTTCCCACAGACGGCCTGCAGCAAGACAGATGGCATCTTGCATCAGACGCACAGCTGTGTGTGTGTGTGTGTGTGTGTGTGTGTGTGTGTGTGTGTGAGGTGAACTCACGTACCGCGCCGCAGGTCTTGCAGTGGTGCTTGCGTTTGGTGAAATTGAAGGTCTCACTACAGCCTTTGCATGTCTCTCGTTCCTTCTCTCGCTTCTTTGAGCTCTTCTACACACACACACACACACACACACACACACACACCACACAGGTGAACACAGGGTCGTGGAGCTCAGATTCAGATCTGCAGTGTGTCAGTGTGTGTCTCACCCGCTCGTGTGGAGCTCCGTCCGTCTCACATGTGCTCAAGCTGCTCCACGAGCCCTGCCATCAGACCACACAAACATCAGCTTCTGTCTTACAGTTAGTGTGAAGCTGTGTGTGTGTGTGTGTGTGTGTGTGTGTGTGTATTTCCACAGCTCTTTATACAACACTCAACAGCAGACTCAGTTTACCGCTGCGTCAGGCGGGTGCTCGTCATCACGGCTGAAGGAGATTTGAAAGCTTTGAACGTCTCGCTGTTCTGCTTGTGCTTCTCGATGGTCGCCAGGATCACCTACAAACACACACAGAGCGAACAACACTGATGATGAAGATTCACACAGAAAACAAGGTTCTGTTACCATTTGATCACTGAGTTTATATCCAAAGATGAGACGTTAACTTGTGTGCAAAAGCAGCATGTGTTCAAGAGAACAAAATCATCACTTCCTGTGAAATTGGTGCAAAATATCAGTAATAAAAGTGTAAGTTTCTTCAATCAGGCTCTTTTCTCCTCCATCATGAATGAGTTGGTCTCAGAGCGTCAGACGAAACACAATAAACGCTGTCATGTGATCTTGCGTTCGGATGCTGGTGTTTGTGAACACAATCATGAGGAGGAATTAACCCAAATCATTCTGATGACAGACTTTGATTCAGATGTTTCAGAACCACCAAACCAACATTTGAGATGCTGCGATGTGATTGGTCCACTGGTTAGTCCAGTTATCCAATCACAGCCTCTGCTGAGGCAAAGTCACATGAGGGTTTGAGGGATTTATTCAGTAAATGTGTTTCTATTGTAGTTTATGCAAACGTGTTTTTGTCGGATAAAAACATTAGCTGCCTTGATTAAGTGCTTACTTTTTTTTATGCATATTGTGAGAATTTATACACATCTTGGTGTTTCTAACCAGCGTTTCTTATGCGATATCCCAAAATTTGCATAAAAATAGGTGGATGGAAACAGCTAATGAGCCACAGAGAACTGAATCAAATGATTCACTGAAAAGACTGACTCAAAAGAGCCATTTGTTCATGAATCAGAAGTTGCAGCTTCTCTCCTAAACGTGGCGATTAGAACAAGATTTTTCATAAACTTCTTTCTGTTATTTTTCAAATTTAGAGCAAGTTTAAACGCATGTTTCGGATTTGATCGTCATCAAAATTCGGAATTTTTGGGTATTTTTTTGAAAAACCTACTTTTGTGAACTAGTCCTAGTTTTTTTTTTTCACACAATCAGAACCAAACCAGTGCAGAAAGATTCTCCAGAGTCTGATCGTCGATAATTACTGAAAAAAAGTAGAAATTTCGATTCACGTCCGCGACGGGACGCCAAAACATTCAGAGTGAGCGTGGCCACTTTTACTAAAACGGCTATAAAGGCAGGAACACACCAAGCTGACGGTCGCACTGTCGGATGAAGTTGGTCCTCATTGGCTTTTTTTTTGGCCGATTCGACATGTTGAATTGGCGTCGGAGCTTGTCGGTCCGTCTGATCATTCTGATTGGCTGTTCAGATACTGCCACCTGCTGGTATGGAAAGACATTTCATCTTATGCAGGCGCAGAACAGACGTGCTACTTGGCCCTCGGGTGTCAAGCGTTGGTTTGGTGTGTCAGGACAACTTTGGACCCAGACGCTGCCGACGTGAGCCAATCCCACACTCTGCTTTCGTCGCCACTAGTTCGTCGGCGTCGGCTTGGTGTGTTCTGGCCTTAACTCTTGAACAGAATGAGATCATTTCACCAAACTCTGCACACCTGTGTACAGGCTTGGTCTGTGGACACGTGGAAAATGACATAGCAACTGGCCACTTGGTGGTGCTATAAAAAAAATAAATAAATAAAAAAACCACAAAAACGGCTATAACTACACAAAATTGTCATGTGGTGTCTGTCCAATGTGCCGTGATTCTCTACGAGGACATCCGCAGATCGTGAAAAACACGGCAATGAAGTTTGAGCAGCTCAAACAAATCAAAACAAAACACGCTGGGCCTGTTTGACTCACGGCCCTAGAGGCCTGTGAGAAATTAGAAAGAAGTCAGCCACCGGGGGGCGCCTTTGCGATTTTCAGGTGCGTAAATCATTGTATATTATGTGATTTTTCACACATGTACATGATATTCATACCATATAAAAATTATTCCTCTTTCTGAACAACTTCTAGGAACTTCTCTGGGACCACTGATGTCAATCAAACCGTTCGTTAAATATGGGAGATTATTTGAAAAACACTTTCGTGAACTAGTCCTAGGTTTTTCACTCAACCTCGATAAAACCACCTCAGCACAATTCTCGGGACTCTCTAGGTCAATGATTTAAAAAAAGTTGAACTTTGGCATTTGGATAGCTATAATAGGGTCATTTAGAAAAAGGGGCGTGGCCAAGTGTACCCAAAAGCATCCCAAATCATTCCAAAATGACAACTCAGAACTTCACGACATTAGGATGAGCACATGTGGAGCATGATTCTGAAGAAGTGTCCACACTTTTATGGAGATTGGGCCATAGGCAGGGCCGGATTATCCATAGACGGGATTGGGCGAGCCAATAGGGGGGCACCAAGTGATTAAGTGATTTTTTTTTTAAATCATGTTTTGTATATATTTAGCTGGAAAGATACGAATACAAAATTAACAGTTAATGATACAATATATACAGAGAGAATATAAAGAGCCCTGCCCCTTTGATCGCGAAAGTGAAAGTGCCCGGTTTGCGGTTGCATCGCGGTAGAGATCCGCGGGACCCAACGCAACAGAGTGTGGCGCGGGACAAGATTTGTTGGGCGCAGGCAGTGAGACACTACTCATGTGCGGGTTGCAGGAGAATCAAATGATGCCTGCGGGAAGCGGGCGGGCGGGAGCGGGACTGAAGTCCATCCCATCGCGGTGCCCCCGAGTTCCCATTTCTGTGCATGCCGCTGCATGGAGGACACCAGGTTTATTTTTGCCTATTTATTGGGAAAATCTTATTAAAACCAAAATTATAGGCCTATGTGGTGTCCCATGCACTGACAACCATATAATATATTCACTTTGTTATCTAGATAGTCCGGTGGCTGACGATTCTGTTATTTCGGTCAAATGCAGGAAAATTTCGCTGTGTATAAAACATACAATATGCTTCAAATGATTACACATACAGCATATGTAAATGTTCATGTACAATTTATTTACCTAGGAAGCTCGTACTTATGATAATTCCAATGCCTAAGGCAGA
>JAOTNS010000302.1:0-34860 GCA_028476615.1 Culter alburnus
ATTAAAATAAGAATGTCCACACATCACCCCATCCTCCACCCACTGGTCCATGCTTCAATCTGACAAGGGGCCCATCTGAAGAAAATGCTGAAATTATTATATGCAATCTATATATGATTTTAATGTTATTTGTGTTTGTTTTAGCTGTTCCACATTGGTGTGGGGTGATTAATAAATCATTTATTTTAATTCTTATTAACCGTAGGTAGCAAACGAGAGATTTTTTTCCTTGTAATTTCTGAAAAGAATAGTCTTTCAAGCCTTTAACTTTCAAGCCTTTAACTTTTTAAAGAAGCTTAAAAGAATCCTTTAAAAACAATAATTTAGAATTTTCTTTCCTTTTAGCTTCTAATAAAGTTTGTGATGTTATTCTGGTTGTGTGAAGTCTTATGCTTATTTCATATTTCATAAGTTTATTTGTTAATGTCTTCTGCACAGGCCCGGCACCACGAGGGAGCAAAAGAAGGAATTGCCCCCTCATATCTGATTTGTGCCCACTCAGTTTAAATTTTCCCCCTATTCACTTCTGATTTTAACCCTTTAAAGTGTGCGATCACACAGGTGTGATTAAACTTTCAGTGTCACTGCTAATTCAAACCTGCTTTCGTGCTGCTGACGCTGAGCCGGAGATGGACGCACTCTGTGCTTCTGTTTTCAACCACATAATGTTTATTTGAGGTTTCAGACATTTAAATAGACATTTAAATGAAGTACTAGGCTATATATAAAAAAGATTTTGTTAAATGCAACTCCAAACACTGATATGGAAGCTGAAATAATCCTTTCATTATAATTTTTTTTTATTATTTCATATCAGACAATATATGAAAACAATATGAAACAATAAAGTTTATTCTTTTCTCCCAGTTCACCAGCCAACACGGTCTCACCCTTCATTGTCGTCATGACAGCTTTTGAGGAAGATAGAGCCAGACTAGCAGCCTGAGGCCGGAAGTGGGCGGAGCAAATTCATCTTTGTTCCTTTTTAAAGTTTTAAACCATGTTATTGTCAAATATTTTATTTTATAGATAGATAGTTACGATAAAAAAGTTACGAGTTTATATATATATATATATATATAGGTATTTTACGTTAACCGTAATAATAATACACATTACACGGTTGTACACTATGCATGAATTAAGCAAATTCAGATCTATCAAACCCAAAAACAAAACACAAAAGTTATTTATTTAATTTTAATAAAATGTAATTTTCCCCCTAAGAAGCAAAAGCATTATATATCTACTAGCTGAGCTCTAAAAATTACAAAATCAAACTAAAGAGTGTACATTGAACAGCAGGTACATGATAACAAATTAAATCTTTAAAAAAAAATCAAACCATAAACATGCAATTAATTACAAGACTGTTTTTGTCCAGACACTCAAACATATGTCCATATTCTTTATTTAGAAACAAAACACTAAAGGCTCTTTGGCCAGCTGTCTGTCATCTTCCGTTTCAGCCTGTGAACATTGAAGAAGGGCTTTTTCCTGTTCTTCCTCTTTCAGTATCAGAAAGCACAGCTCCTCCACTAAACCCTTGAAGACTTTTGGTTGTTGTGCAGCGCAGAGGTCTTCTGTGATCTGTGGCTCCTTCATGAGAGAAGGGTACAAACAAATGGGATGAAATGTTAGAGGAGTATTTAACAATACTTTGTGTTGTAGCACAGCATGTATAATAAAATTCTGACATTCTGTTTTTCTTGTGTTTATATATTGAAGACATAAATCATACCCTGTCACTAATGAAATTAATCAATTATGTTCAGTTTTAATTGTTTTTTTTTTTTTAAAGGCAAGCAATTCACATGGCTTTTAACGCTGCACTTAACCCTGGGTTATCGTCATCCTAAACAGGGCATTACAGGGGTGTAGCCATCATTTCAACAACAGATGTAATAGGTAGTTTTATAACAACTTTTGCGTTGTAAAACACTTTCATTTCAAAACAATATGCTGAAATCACATGACTTTGGACTCAGAAGCAGCCCACATCAGTTATAGGCTCAGCATGTTGTCTTCTGTAAAACAATTAAAATGCTGTCATATGAATAAAGTTTCACTTTTACTAACGTTTTTTGTTTTGTTTTATTTTGTTCTTCACTTTGAATGGCCTAGGGTTAAAGTTTGGGGAGAGAACGCAAGGTTTGTAGTTTTAAAAAATATACTAAAGCAAAGAAATGTGAATTGAATTGCATTGAATGAAGTATTGTGAAAAGCTTTAAACAATTAGTTTTTGGTGAGCCACGTCAATAGCCGAATTCCCCAATGCTTGTCAACTTACACAAACATTGATCACATTTAGAATAAGAAAAAAATATAATGCAGTCAAGGCATTATAGAAAAAATCCTTTTTAAACCAATTCAATTTTGTCTGCTACAGGTTTGAGAAGAAAAAGTCTTTAAATCTGAAAAACAAAACTGAAAATTATAAAAGATCTTTAATACCTGAGGTTTTTTTTTTTTTTTGAGAATTGTTCAATTTGAATTGTTCAAGAAAAGGCATTAGTCATATTCTAGATAACTTATTATCCTAATTAATTAAATTTGTTGAATGCACATTAGTTTATATTCTATTCACTGGTCAACATTTACAACACTGAATGAATGCTGTAAAGAATATGGGTCACTTTTCACACTGATCTGCAGAAAAACAGCAGTGGGCAGACTGGAAATGTCACTCTCTGACAGCAGATGGCGCTCATGGTGGAACTGCAGAAAAGACAGAACTGGACAATAATAATCTACAAGATGAGATTCTGTTCAATTAAAGGTGCTAAAGAGGATGTTTTGTTTTATACATTTTTGCAATATTACTTGAAACTGTCTTTACTAACTGATAAAAGACTATTTATTAGGTGCACTGAAAGTAAGGGCCTTAAAAACATCAGCCAATCGTTTACGCGATCATCGCGTAAACGATTGGCCCTCTGGCTTGTCAATCACTGCCATGATGTTCCATGTGAGAGACGCGCGGCTGCGCGCTTCAGTAACTTTCCACACTCCACAGGCGCTGCATGCAATGTTTTTGTCAGGAGACAGGAGTAACAACTGCAGATTATGAGTTACCTGCGGTGAGTCCGACATAATGAATCCACGGCTTTAAGTCGCGCACACACTTAACGATTGTAAGGCCGATTATGAATGTAAATTGATACTTATGACTGATCACGCTCAAACGCGTCCAGTCAGAGCCAGTTTCTTTCAGTCTGCGATTACAGTCCGGTGTTCAAATTCCATGTGAAAGTATATAAATCTGCTTCAAGAGCAGGAAACAATCGCTGTATGTTGAGCACAGTCAGAATGTTTTAGCTAGTCGTTAAATGTGTGCCCGGCTTAATAACACAGCGAATGCCGGTGGTAAACACTCGTGTTCAATACTCGTGCACGAGTTTTGGGAGGCGTTACCTCTAAATGAGCTGTGAAGGAGGGGGGTTGTTCTTGCCCATGCGCTCATTTCAAAAACTCAGTCGATAAAAAGAACCTCTTTAGCACCTTTAATGTTTTTGTACCACATTATACAATTAATAAAGGTTTTTTATTAAGTTGCCATGTTGATATTCAAGAAAACATTGTTTGGATGAAATGTGAAATATTTTTCATGTTATGTATTAGTTTTATATTTAATACATCATTGAAAGTCCACCAGAAACTGAGTCATTTGCACAATCATCTCAGGAATCTGCAGCACCTGATCAGTGAATTCATATTCACAGGAAACACAATCAGAAAATCTCAGTCATTTGCACTGCTTAGAGCAACATGTGAGAATACAAAATTACAATAAAATCAACCAGGAGTAATTTGATAAAAATGACACTGAATGATGATTAAATTCAACAAATGTCAAAATCACAGTTTAAAATGAACATCATCTCAATGATATTTAATACTCTTACGGTAAAAGGCGCTTGTGCTGTATCGGCTGTGTTCAAATGTTCATTTCCAGCTGTTCTGGTGTACGACAGTGTTTTATTCTGATAGGGGTACCAGTTTAAGTATCACCATGGTGACTGTGTAGACAATCCAACCATTTATAGCTCCCTAGTAACTGTACAGCAACATAAACAAGCTGTATCTCAGAAAAACATCATACTGATTTAGGGATTGGCTTTCACTCACATACTGTAGCAACAATCATCACATTTTCTTTTCTCACATTTTCTCTATTGTTGAAGATGTGATATCTGCCTCCACACTGATCAACTAGATGTCTTAATATACTGTCTTCTCAATGAGTTCATCTACAGACTCTCCTTATATCTGATCTCCATGAGTGAAGAGAATGATGGAGTATTTCAACAATTCTTCACCAAACAACATCTCAGTCATCTGAGGAATCTGCTGATCATGTTCAGTGAATTTGACATCTACTCTGAACACAATGAGAAATGCATGTGGTCCAGGACTGAATAAATAAATACTTCTCCCTATCTCATAAACTCCTTAAGTTTCATCTGTGTGTCAAATAATCCAGGAGTATCAACACTGAATGAATGCTGTAAAGAATATGGGTCAGTTTTCACACTGATCTGCAGAAAAACAGCAGTGGGCAGACTGGAAATGTCAGTCTCTGACAGCAGATGGCGCTCATGGTGGAACTGCAGGATTGACAGAACTGGAAAAAATTACACTAGTAATAATCTACAAGGTGAGATCCCATTCAATTAATGTTTTTGTACCACATTATACAATTCATAAAGGTTGTTCATTACGTTTTCATGTTGATATTCAAGAAAACAATGTTTGGAGGAAATGTGAAATATCAAATATCAGGAGTATAAACTACACATTACTGACATTGTTTCTGTTGTTTTCCATGTATTTTCTAACGTCTGAATCTCTGAGCATCCTTATACATCTGATTACTGTAGTGTCCATCATTCCACTCTATCATTGTGTCAATCTTCTGCAGTAGATCATTCACCTGCTCTCTGTTATTCTGATCTTTATTGTTGAAGACGTGATATCTGCCTCCACACTGACCAACTAGACGTCTTAATGTACTGTTCTCCTCAATGAGTTTCGCTACAGATGTTTCTTCTAGCTGATCTCCATGAGTGAAGAGAATGATGGAGTATTTTAACACCTCCTGACCAAACAACATCTTAATCATCTCAGAAATCTGCAGCACCTGATCAGTGAATCTCATATTCACAGGAAACACAATGAGAAAAGCATGAGGTCCAGGACTGGAGAAATAAACACTTCTACTTATCTCCATCATTAACTCTTCAGTATTCATGTGCGTGTCAATGAATCCAGGAGTATCAACTACAGACACAGATCTTCCTGAAACAGTGACGTGAGCTTCTAAACATTCAGTTGTTACTGAATACAGGCTCCTTGAAGATTCAAACTCTTTCTGTCCCAGTATTTGGTTTCCAGCTGCACTTTTCCCGACACCAGTTTGACCCAGAAGAACAATCCGTCTGGATGAGAGACTGTCAGCAGGAATATCCTGGATGTCGATGGAAATTCTTTGCTGTGTTTTTTTGAACTGTATGATAAAACAAAACAGATCACTTATTTTACTACAACATGTACTTTACACAATGCACTAAACTACTCCACTAATAAAATAAGGTTACAGTAACTAGTAAATACCCATTCAGTATCCAGATGAGTCAAACAGTATCATTGCTTTAGAAGCAGTACAAATTTACACAAATGTATTAATATCAAGTTGTTGTTTTTTTTTTTTTTTTTTTTTTTTTTTTTTATTAATGCTAATGTGACGAGCAGGGTGGGCGAGAGCCGTGAGGGAATGGCACGAAGCCAGTGACGCGAGTGATAATGAGCTTCACCTGCAAGGCACACTGGCCTCTAGTCTCTCACGGAGGAGCTCCGGAAGCATAAAAGGAGGAGCGACAACAGTGAAGGACGAGAGAGGACCAAGCCTGGATATTATTTTATGTTTGTGTGGCTGGCAGACATCCGCGAGGGTCTGCCGGCATTACTTTCGTTTTGTATTTGTTTATTTTTAGTATTAATGTTTTGTTAAATGTTTGCCGGTTCCCGCCTCCTTCTTCTCGTACCTACAAACTGTGTTACACTGGTGCCAAAACCCGGGAAGGAAGAAGGTGAGCAGCCGCCATGCAGACACTGTCCTCCAAGCCATTTGCGGACGTCATCTCATCCCACGCAGTCCTGCACCAAGAGCAACACCAGGCCCTGCTGGACTGGTTGCGAAACGACCAGGAATGGCATTTCCAGGCCATCCTGCAAGTCCAGCAGGAGGACCACGAGAGGTTCCGGAGCTGGATCGACCAGGAGGTTCGTACAGAGACCACCGGGCAGCCGTTCCTGCCAAGCCACCTGCCGCTCAACAAGATGGGGCCTCAAGATGACCCGGAGGCATTTATTGATCTCTTCGAGAAATCCGCCGAGGCCTGCGGATGGCCGCAAGACCAATGGCCCATGAAACTTATACCATTATTGAGTTGGGGTACATATCAGGCCTTGGTGGATTCAGGATGTAACCAAACCTCGATTCACCAAAGCCTGATTCAATCTGGGACATTGGATACAAGCCACGTAGTTAAGGTGCGTTGTGTGCACGGGGATGTGGTGGGATATCCCGTAGTGCCTGTTATTATTCAATTCCGGGGGAAAAAATATAGTGTTGAGGTGGCAGTTAATCTGCACCTCCGGCATCCGATAATTTTGGGAACGAATTGGCCAGCATTCGGTGAAAGGGCTGTCGTGGACCAAAGGTCATGGGTTCGAGTCTCAGGTACGGCAGGGATTGTCGGTGGGGGGGGAGTGAATATCCAGCGTATCTCCACCCTCAATACCACGACTGAGGTGAGACCCTTGAGCAAGGCACCGTACCCCCAACTGCTCCCCAGGCGCCGCAGCAATGGCTGCCCACTGCTCCGAGTGTGTGTTCACGGTGTGTGTGTTCACTGCTGTGTGTGTGGGCTTGGATGGGTTGCAGAGCACAAATTCCGAGTATGGGTCACCATACTTGGCCACATGTCACTTTCACTTCACTTTAGAATGTGCGCAGGTGGTGCAGGTCTTGTCCTGAATGTCAGGTGGTGAATACACTGGCCGCTCCAAAAGCGCCTTTGCGCCCCCTCCCATTAATGCAAGTCCCCTTCGGGAGAATTTGGCATGGACCTCATCGGGTCATTAGAGCGATCAGCAAGAGGACATCGTTTTGCATTAGTCATAGTGGATTATGCAACACGATATCCTGAAGCAGTGGCTCTCCGCAACATCTCTGCCAAGAGTGTTGCGGACGCGCTGTTTTGTTTAATCTCCCAAGTGGGGATTCCGAAGGAAATCCTCACTGATCAAGGCACAGTGTTTATGTCACGTACTTTACGCAAACTTTACGATTTATTGGGCATTAAATCGATTCGTACCAGTGTCTTTCACCCACAGACTGACGGGCTGGTCGAGCGTTTTAATCGCACCCTTAAATCAATGATTCGTAAATTCGTACAGGAAGACGCCAAAAATTGGGATAAATGGTTAGAATCCCTGTTATTCGCTGTGCGAGAAGTCCTGCAAGCATCCACAGGGTTTTCCCTTCAAATTTCTCTACAAACGCCAGCCCCGCGGGGTGTTGTATGTTCTAAGAGAAACTTGGGAGGACGGACCATCTCAAAGTAAGAATGAAATTCAGTATGTAATGGACTTGAGAACAAAACTCCACACTCTGGGGCGGCTGTCAATGGAGAATTTGTTACAAGCCCAAGACAGACAGAGCTGGCTGTATAACAGGGGGACTAATTTGCATAAATTTGCACCGGGAGAGAAAGTGATTATATAGCTTCCAACGTCAAGCTCTAAGTTATTGGCAAAGTGGCAAGGACCGTTTGAGGTCACGCGGCAAATTTGAGATCTCGATTATAAGGTGATACGGTCTGATAGGAGAGGAGCACGTCAGATTTACCACCTCAATCTCCTTAAAAAATGGAATGAGGCAGAGTCAGTGATGTTGGCGACGGTGATCGTGGAGAGGGATCGAGGCCGAGGTCAAATCTCAAAAACAGGGCCGGCAGGACTCCCGGCCTGGTCGGGGTGGGGCGGGGGGTGAGGTGGGGTGGGGTCGTGGTGGAGACCGGGGGAGAGGGTGAGTGATGTTTTAACGCAAATAACGAAAACCTGTCTCGTTTCAGTAATTGGCGTGGAGAGAGTATAACCACAGCCAACAGAAACAGGAGTGTGTGTGGGAAGAGAAGAAGGACTGCTGATTGACACCGTGCCGTGACTGATGTTGGAGTGAAAGTTGATTTAGTGTTGTTTATTGTGTGCTTTGCACAACGAACTGTGTTAAAGTGAATTATTGAAATAAGAGTCAGTCAGCAGTCAAGCCGACCCGTCCTCTTCCTTCCTTATTTGAACATTGCTACAGCTAATGTTTCTTGGGAAACTTTGCAGATACTGTTAGAGAATGAATGAAATATTTCATATTTTCAATGAATGAAGCTTGAATGCAACTTTTAACTGTGATGCTGTATTCATCAGTGATGGGAAGATCATATCATTAAATGACATGATCTTTAAAATTTCTGCAAATCTTTAATCAAGCAATTTTGTTCTTTGTTAGATTTTCCAAACATGTCCACATACACAATCGTTGATCATATTCTGAATTAGGAAATCATTATAATGCAGCCACAAAGAAAAGCATCTCCAGCACATACCATAGAGATATGATTTCAAAAAAATTATTTGATTTCACTCATTTCCAGATAGTGAGAAATAATTAATCAACACAATTGCCCAGTGTTTCTTATATTACACCATCTGTAAGGTTATTCAGCAGATTTTTTTGATTTTGTGTTATACAGTGTGTGTCGAGGTACAGAAGCGTTCTTCACACTATAATGTTGCAGTAGATGATTGTAAATCAGAATCAGAGCAGAACTATTGAAACACTGAAAACAGCTGAAATGAATGTGAATATGATTTATGTTTCACAGAAGTTAAAGTTCAACTTACTCTTCCTCTGATCACTAACTGGACTATGTTCAGATTTCTGTTTTTCTTCTTGTTTCTTCTTCTCTTCTTCTCTTTTCTGTCTTTCCTCTTGTTTCTGTTTCTCCCACTGCATTCGTTCCAGTTTCATCTGTTCAATCATTTTATTCTCTCTTTCCTCTCTGTCTTTAATTATTCTCTTATATCGTTCTTCTCTCTCTCTGAATTCTTCTTCTCTTCTCTTTCTCTCTTTGTCATCATTCTGTCGTTCTTCCTCCATCATCATCTTCATTCTCTCTTTCTCTTCTTCATGTTTCTTCATCAGTTCTTCTTTCTCTTTCATTAGTGTTTTATATTGTTCTTCTCTTTCATTAATCTCATCTTCTCTTTTCTTCCTCTCATTCTCTATTCTATTCCTCAGTCTTTTTATTTCTGTGTCATGTTTGATCTGAAGTTTTTCTTTTTCTGTTTTTACTTTCTTTTTTTCTTGCCTAATTTGATTAATTTCATTTTAAAATGTCTGTTGTTCTTGTCTTATCTGTTCTTCTAGTTTCTTCAACACCTCTTCTCTTTCTCTGACTCTGTCCATCAGGATCTTCATCTGTTGTTCTTGTTTTTCTCTCTCCATCTCTCTGAACATCTTACATGAGTAGAAACTCCCTCCGTTCGCTGTCACCATGTTGTCTATCTTCTCCAGTAGATCAGACACCTGTGTTCGGTCTCCAGTCTGATTATTATTGAACACATGGAATCTGTTTCCACACGCTTCAATCAGATTCATCAAAGGAGATCCAGATTTTTCCCAAACACTGTTCAATGGTGTTGTTCTTCAGATCGTCTCCTCTGGTGAAGAGCACCATGGTGTACATTAGAGATTTCTCACCAAACGTCTCTTGGATGATCTTCACTGATGTTTCCTCATGTTTAGTGAATCGTCCAAGAGGAATCAGTAGGAGAAACACATGTGGTCCAGGCAGGATCATGGAGATGCAGTGTCTGATTTCTCTCTGGATCTCCTCATTACTCAGTTCAGTATCAAACAGTCCTGGAGTGTCGAACACAGTAACGTGTCGGCCGTTGATTTCAGATGTTTCTCTTCGACTCTCTTTAGTCACTGATTCAAAAGATGCTTGTGCTTTAAAAGTGTTTCTCCCTAAAATTGTGTTTCCAGTTGCACTTTTTCCAACTCCAGTTTTTTCCCAGAAGCACAATCCTCAGTTCATCTTCACTCTCTGCTGAACCTGAATTATATTCAAGATTAAAAATAGAAAAAATCAATTAAAAATGGAACAAATCATTCAAATCATTCATTCAAGTGATGAGATAAAGATGAGCCACTTTTCACATTTATATCAAATCAAACTCTTAAATGCAGTGATGCTTTTGTTTTTGTACAAATGGAATGTTGGAGATTTGAACTTTTACATTTCTTTAACAAGTTTGTTTCCTCATAGAATATTTAAGCTAATAAGGTTAAGCGAATCTGGCTTGCTGTCCACTGTGGAGGGACTCGAGGAAGCAGCTTCAACTCGAGCTTGGATATACCCCCCAGGGTATATCTCCTCTTGAAATTATGTTTGAATTTCACTAATTGAATGATTAGATGAGTTCACTCCTCCCGAAATTATGTTGTGATCTTCACTAATTTTGAATTTACAAACTTTTGAAATTCAACTGTTTAAAAAACTCTTGCTGTTTAAAAATTGAAATGTATAAATACTGTAAAACGTATTGTGACTGAGAATTATGAAATCAAATTAACAAATCCAAAAACAAAACAACAAATTATAAACACAATGGCAAGTCTAAAAACAAAATATCAAGTCAGAAAACACAACGACAAATCCGAAAACAAAATAGCAAGAGAAAACACAATGAGGTAAAGGTAGGTATATTTTGCAAATGGAATACTTACTGCTGATTGTACGAGCCATCTGTCAATCAAGACATGCAGAAAGTACAGCAGGCTGCCGTAGTTGGGGAGCGTGGGGCACAAACTAACACGGGGTTAGTTGTAAAACACATGGTTTAAATACTTCCATACATGCTAGCATTAAGAAATTTAGCGTATTTACTAGTTGCCATATCGACAATATATATAGAAAAAATGTGCCAAAATTATGAAATATTTGGAAGATATCACTGAACATTTATTTAACAATAGCAAAAGTAAATTTCTTAAGCTAATTTTTCTTCCAAATTTTGTGTGTTTATTTAAAATTAGACAAATCTTATATTATTTTAATCTCTTGTTTAGCAGGTTGGGTAGTTCTTTAAAGCTTATCAGAACTATCAGAAGACACTGACCAGGTTTAAGTTCCAGTTGCACAGAGAGGGTTCGTTGTAACCCTGCATTAGTCTACAATTACTTCATAATTAATTAATTAATTAATTCTTTATGCCACTCTCATGCTTCTCAGACCAGGTTGCTTATTATTATGTATAATATCTATAGTAAGTCTAGTACCCATTAGACACTTTATTTACATTTTTTAACACTTACACTACCGCAACCCGCTGTACTTCACGAAAGTCTTAATTGACAGATGTCTCGTGCAATCAGCGGTAAGTTTTCCATATGCAAATATGTACCTTTTCCATTTTTCTTGTCGTTTTTCTGTCTTGCTATTTTGTTTTCACAATTGTTATTTGTTTTGCACCTCTTGGCTACCATAAAAACTCCATGGTAGAATACAAATTTTAAAATATGTTTTTTTGTCACTTTTCATGCTATACAGTTTCAGATTTTCTGCTCATTACCTTGTGACAGTAAATGTGTCTCTAGTGAATTAATTTTCATCTCATCAGTTTTTTCATTTGTGCCTCCAGAAATGTCTCTGTGGAGAAAAACTCTCCTCTGTTTTATTCCAGCATCTTCTCAATGTTCTTCATCAATGTGGACACTTGTGTGTTGGGACCAAAGAAATGATGTCGATCTCCAAAACTCTCAATGACAGACTGTGTTTCTTCACAGAGTTCTTCTGTCTGATGCTCTGAATTCTGCATTATGAGGATCATCATGTGCTTGTTGATTCTGGAGCTGAAGATCCTCTGGATCTCCTCCATTTCTGCTTTATCTTCATTATTGAGTGGAGCATCAGGAATAATGAGGAGGGAAACATGAACTCCAGGATGACAGAGAGACACACAGTGGAGAGTCTGACGCATCACTTCCTCCTCTGAGAGACGAGTGTTGAACAGAGCTGGAAGATCCACCAGACTGATCTGACGACCATGAAGATCCACGTCTCTCAAGATCTGCTCTGATATGGAGGATTTGAATGTGCCGTCACTTCCGCACACAACCAGATTCAGCTTCACACCCTCTGAAACTGACAGTAAGAACATGTAAAAATCTTTATCACTCAAAAAATCTTTTTATCACCTTTATCACTCCCACATACAACCAAATTAAAAATCACAAACTCTGAAACTGATAGAAGAGTGAAACTAAAAACACTTATTATAGCTAATTTATCACTAGAAACATCAAATATCATCACACTCACGTCTTTCTGTGGCTTGTTGCTTCATTGTAAAATACTGTGAAGCTTCAGCACAATCCAGGTGTTGTCCATCATTCATTTTCACAATGTCCTCAAACATCTGCAGAAGATCATCAGGAGAGCTTCTTCTCTGAAGACTGAAGTGTCTGTTGAAGCATTTCTGAATGATCTTCTGTAGGATGTCATTGGTTTCAGTGGGTTCTTGTGTGGTGAGCACCATGGTGTGTTGATAAACGCGCTCAGAGAAAGAGTCCAGCACCTTCTCCACACACTCATGATCTTCTGCTGAACACTGATCATGTTTGAGGAGCAGAACGATCACATGAGGTCCTGGATCACACAGAGACACACACTCTCTCACTGTCTGTGTGATCTGATGATCTGAGATGTTTGTCTGGAGCAGCTGAGGACTGTTGATGATCATCGCGTGTCTGTCCTTCAATCTTCCTCCGACTCTCTCTACAACATCTGGAGGAGCTTCACTGTCAAACGCTGCTCGTCCCAACAGGAAGTTTCCCACTCCACTGTTTTCTGACACACTCTTCCCCAGAAGAAAACAATCCTCACTGCAATGAGTCAAATCAGACATTCAGAGCACACAAAGCATATCATTTCACACACCATTCATCAATTAATGTATTTGTTCAGACTTACTCATAGGAGGTTCATCTTTGCTCCGTCTTCTCCTGCGATGAGCAACAATCACTGAATGAAACAAAAGTCTGACATTTATATTTGACTCCCATCACAGTAAGAAACCAATATATTTAAAAAAAAAAAAAAAGATCTGTGAAATATTTTTACAATATGAAATGTGAAAGTTAGAGATGCTGAGGAACAAGTTTATAAAATACAGTCAGTTCAGAGTCTTCTGTGTTGTTGAGGAAATTAAATATTCTGCTATTATCAATATCCTCTGAATATGCAATGAAGAAACTGACAATCTAAAATCTTTAGCTGCCCCTCATTTGGTCAACATCTACTGACTACTGACAACATGTTCTTACACAATCATTTTAAACCAGATATTATGTGAACACTTCACGTCAGCAAACACTGAACACGGTATTTTACATTGATTTGTTTCTGATACAGTTCTGTGACATAAAATAAATAAGGATAATCCTTGGGAAAATTAGGATACTTAAAGTTCATTTATAGTTAAGTGTTTAAGTATATTTTTAAGTATACTTTCTGTAGTAAGTATACTAATATCTATGTACTTGTAAGTTGTAAGTGTACTATTTCAATGCTGCTTGGGACTAAATTGGCACACTTTGAGTATATAAAAGTACATGTTTAGGTATACTATAAGAGTAACAGTAGTAAACTTTAACAACTAGTTCAATTACATTCTCATTTGAACTGCAAGTGTACTTATGAGTACTACTAATTTACTATACTAGTAGTAATATTTTTTTAGTTTATGGAAGTACACTTTGAAACATACTCTCAGTAAACTACTAGTTTAGTTGTATACTGCTAGTATATTTGTAAAACACATTCACTTCCACATATTTTACAATCGAAAAATATCGTAAAATTCATAATATAGTTAACAAGTTTGTGAATATATTAAATAAAAAATGAAAAAACGATATAAACGCGATACCTACATGTCTGTCAGCTGCATGACGCTTCTCCAAGGAATTAAAACTTTGTTAAATAACGGTCGCCTTAAACTCAGGCCCCCAGAATATAGATAAATTACAATATAGATTGCAATTTTGATTACTTTTATAACATCCCATGAGTCCTGATAAATTTCTACTTCTGAAGTGCTTCTTTTTATTAAGAACACTGATTTCTCACATAATGCAGTGACGCAGCCGCTGTATAGCATCAATATCAACCAATTCAGCACCGCCGCCATGGACAGCACCTGATAACGTCGCACTTAAGAAGATAAACCTTAAGCAACCTCATAAGGGATAGTTCGGGGAACACACAAACGGTATAGCTTCAGTTAGGGTCTACCTTTAGAGTCTTCGTAGCGCGCTAAGAGACAACATTATCGGGAAATCCATATTTTGTCCTGGATGTGCACAACAGGAAATGCGCTCTGGAACGGAGAAACATGCGATCTCCAAACCATCGATCTAATGTTTTCTGGACTTGTCGATGGTATATTAATTATGCCCGAAAATTAGCGTTGGGGACATGTCGATCAAGCCAACCGTCCATTCAGAAACCGAGAAATTTGACACAGGCTGATCTCAGTTCCAGTTGATGCACAAGTTAGCTTGACTTAAGTATTTGTGAGTTTTCGTGAGGATTTATAGTTTATGGACTGTTTTGATTTCAAGAATCACAGCATCGATGGCATCGATAAGAGAGATCTTTGAAAGCGAAACTAAAGTGATTATTGCCTCGGCCAGCGACGAAATCGGGAGGCCGCACGAGAGGAGAGAACTGCGCGTTTGGTATAAACTGTATTATTGCATTTACAATGCTTATACTAATTTTTGATAGAATTGTTATTATTTTAAAATGTGAAAGCACAACAACCAATATAATAAACTATTATTTGACCAAAAATATGAGTACAAGTATGCAGTTTTTGGCAGCAGCAGTAGCTGGCATCACATCTCCAGGAGGCAGACGGGTGATGCTGAGGTGTTGCTCAACACAGGTGACAAAAAAATAATGCACATATAAGAAATTACACAAATCTGGAGGATTGTTCTAGATTGAGTCTTGTTTAGCGGCATCCAGTAGCCACATAGAGGCTAGTAGGTACGTGACTCGTTCGCATTCGGTCAAATTTACATCAAAGGAAGACAAAGAATTAACTTACTTTCGGTTTTACATAGGCACATGAAAACATGACTAGACCAGCACAGATACGGTCAACAGAAAGTTGGCTCCCGCTACTCGCCCCTTCCAACTAACAATCCGACAAAGGAAATAATAAAGAAAACGGAAGTGAATTAACGCTCTTACAAACAATTTAGTAGTAGCATGGAAATATCATGATCACCAGTTTGGAGTGCCCTGGTTAGCCACTAGAGGGCACTCCATCCTAGACTATTTGTATCACCATTTTGGACTTCATTCCCCATGATCCTTTGTTCCAGACTCTTCATTGCACCCAACTATCTTGACTTATGTTATCAGTGTCTGCCTATTTATACTGAGTTTGTTTACACCTTTGTTGTCGAGTTTTAATATGTTACCTGCACATCTGAGCACTCGTTTTTGTTTTGTTTTCTGTTTTTTTCTCGTTGTTCTGGATTATGTTGCCTGGCTGTATTACGCTGATTTCTGGATTTCACAATATAGCTGCACTTGGATCTTACCTGCAAGTCTCAGAGCACCGTGACACTGAATAAAAGATGATAGCAGACATTTTTAACAGATAGTTTATAGCTAGAGACACCACATGACATCATGACCTGAGTCCTGCAGCCTTTGCTCTAACGTTAGTCATGCGCAGTTGCGCACAAGACAATTACCAATCATTGGACGTGTCAATCAAACATCAATTTACAGAAATAATAACATACAGTAATAATCATGAAAATATTTTGAATGGGACTCGAGTGGACTTGGGAATGAGTACGATTTGGTGACCCTGCTGTAAGTCTGTTGCCATTCACGTCAGACCAGTATGTTTGCTACTGTATAAAACTGCGGAGATCATTACCAGAGTGAGGGGGGGTGGGGGGGTAAACGCATTCGGTGACCTTTCAAACAGCTTTGTTTCAGCCTGTGTGAAATTGTCATTATTAAAAGTATTATTATTATGTGCATTAAATTAATTCATTTAAAATGTTATTATAATTATTAATATATTGTCGTTTTATTAGCGTAATGTTGGTTATATAAATAATATTCTAAATTGCAAAAACAGAGAAAAAAAACTCCTTCAGGTGCGCTCTCGATAACGTCAGGGGCGAGAATGTTTGTTTAATGCACAACAGTTTGAAAAACACGGCTACTCTGCAAACAACCACACTGGGTTTAATCTGGACAAGCAATTATTTTGTGAATTACAGCAAACAAAAGCTCCGCACTATTATTTGGCTCATAGTCAGAATTTACGCTGTTTGTGTAGATCACGCAGATTGCAGCTAAATAAAATTATACAAAACTAAATATGCGACACCTCCCTCTTTGCTTGTCTGAGGTACCCAATTTTGCTACGCTTTTCAACATATAAGCTTTATATAAATTTAAAATCGAAAGCGTTCATCTCTGTAAAGTCTTTAATCCACGCAAGACTCCAGCAATTTCACGTGACGTACGTTTTTTGGTAGGTAAGTTTAATAACTGCTGCAGCATATTTTCCATTTTTTATTAAGTCGTGGAAACATAATTCATTGGCGTTTATTCCTCGTTAAGCCACCCAAAAAGACAATTGTTATTTAAAAGACAATTGTCTTTTTATAAGGGGCCTAGTACAATATGCAAACGGGGTTCTCACGAAACAGAACGATTTTCTGCTATTTACATATTCATGTAACCGTCGCTCTCAGCAGTGTGGGTGGCGTCAGATGTTTGATTACAGTATATCGTTGGTCACCAGTGGCGGTTCTACATTGAAATACACCCTGGGCGAGACCCCTTTCGAGACCGAGTGAAGTTAGCGAGGGAAGGGCATTTAAAAACCGAACTGGAACGCAGCCTTGGTGTGGATCCCCCGCCCTGTACGTTCCATTTGAGAGAGACCCAGAGGTGAAATGTCGCCCGCGCCTCTCGCCCCACCCCCTTTTACACTTCTCTCACAACACACAGCTTCTGTGCATGGTACATTTTCAGCAAGCAGGGGCGCCGGCAGCTGCAGGGAGCGCCAATTTGCCAATTCCACACACAGTGAAATTATATAAATGATGAAAAACCGCCTCGCGACGCAGAGGATTTTTTTTTTTTTTTTTTATCTGCTCGTGCTGCCGCCCCCAATGTGTCACGAAAAAATGACGCCCCGGGCGGCTGCCCGGTTCGCCCGTGCCTAAAACCGCTACTGCTGGTCACGCATTTCGAACTTCGTTTTATCCCTAAACGAAGAACGAAAAAGAACTTCGTTTGAGGTATACCGGGGCCTTGAGACATTGATCTGTATCAAATGGGTCTGAAGGATCAAGTGACGCTCTGAGCAGCGGTTTGTTTTAAGAACAGAAGGGGGCGCTGTAATGCAAGCGAAAATACCCCCTTTTTTATGTCATGGTAATTGCATAGTTTCAATCAAGACTGGAAGTTAAAATGATCAGAAACAGGCTTTCTTTTGTGTATTATTACCAACAGATTATGCATCTCCAAACAGGTTTCATTTCCTAAACATCACACATTAGTTTAATGTCTAATGCAGGGGTCTCCAATCCTGCTCCTGGAGGGCCACTGTCCAGCAGAGTTTAGCTCCAACTTGCCTCAACACACCTGCTTGGAGGTTTCTAGCCTATAGTAAGACCTTGATTAGCTGGTTCAGGTGTGTTTAATTAGGGTTAGAGCTAAACTAGAGCTAAAAACAACACCTTTTGTTCATCAGTTTATTTATAATGTTTTTTTGTTTGTTTGTTTGTTTGTTTTTGACAGGCACAACAAGCATAATATGAATGTTGTGTTTTCTGGTAAATCACATGCTTGTGTGAATTCTCTTTTGGGAACGGACTTGGGTCAGAAAACAAGTGCATAGCAAACACACAGAACAGCCTGCATGGAAACAGCAGACAACCTACAAACAGTTAGATGTTTAAATTCACATAAATACAAAATAAATAAATAAATAAAAAATAGTGCATGAATCATCACAACTAAAACTGTATTTTCAATTTGACAGTTTTAAGAATATTATGCTTTTGGCATCTTGGTTTTGACAAATTGATAAAATGGACAATATAGCAATAAGCTCCAGAAGCTGTGGTTTACAGTGATTTTTAGAAGACTTCTTACCAGAAATTTCCTTTAAACAAGTTCGGTTATATTTAATTTCAAACAGACCTGCAGTCTGTAGATTTGTTTTTGTGTTGAGGAGATGGAGATGCTGGGGAATATTGGCTTCTGGGACTTCATTTACCACATCTTCCATCGTGGGGAGCTTCAATTCCCACTTCAAACAGAGTCTAACCACAACAAGTCTACCCAACTTCCCCCTTCATCCTGCAGTCAGTGGAAGCCCCATCCACTGATGATCCGTAACCATGCAGAGAAGGAGGGTCTGCATCAGTTGCTGCCATGTCAGAGGAGGATAAGTTTGCTGCAGACCACCAGACTTCATTTTTGGCTGCCGCAGACCACAGCAGCACTCCATGAGGAGACATTCATCTGTGTCACCTCGCCTTCATGAACGCATTCTGTGGCTCTAGAGGTCTGAGTCTGGGGGTCCCAAGTCTGGCGTCACTGAGCAGTCTGATACAGCCACAGAGGCTATCCCTGAGCTGCCCACTCTCCCTGTCCAGCCTGGTCTCATTGTTAATACATATTAATATCTAACTTTCAAAGACACAAAACATACATTGTATGTGTAGAGAGAGGTGCTGAAACATACAATATGGACATATTGGCAGCATTTAAACATCATTATACAATTTTTCCAGCAAAAAAACGTAAAATATTTACGAATATTTCATGTCATAAAGATATATGTATAATTTCCCTTTTATCTTTTTGTAGATAAATGTAAGATCCCTAAACCTCACCCGAACCTAAACATATCCAATATACAGAATATTAAAAGAATAAACTAAATGGACAGAGAGGTAGGAAAATGACAATTTTAGTAAAAAAAATATACAGTGCATATTTCCTGAATTGGGACACAGCCATTGTTGAAAATCTCTTGGCTTCCAAATCCTGAACAAAGTGCGTTGATGGGCGTGCTCTTGCTCTTGTTCTGGGTAATGTGTGTGCACGCTTATCAGGGAGAAGTAAATTCCGGAAAAAAAACAAGGAATTCCTTTTGACTTCATACAGGACACACACGAAAAAAGACCTCTCTGAATCCTGTACCAAAACCGGAAGTAGTGTATTTGAAACAAAAATACATCGCCATACATCCAACTCGTGTTTTGAAACTTTGGCCATGTTTAGCATGAGAATGCAACTCTTTAAATAAGAATACATGAAATAGCATTGCACCCCCATCCATTTTTTCAGCATGACAATGAGGATATGCATTCTCCCAAGGTGAAAAACCTTCTGTGGACAAGTGTTGCACTCAATCTTAACACTCTTGAGCACCTGTGGGGGATTCTGTAGAGACGAGTTGAGTAACACTCCTCATTAAAGGAGCTTATCATCCAGGAGTTACACAGGACAGATGTGACAATTTGCTAGAATACTATACATTTGTTGAATTAAAGCTGCAGTAGGGAGTTTTTAGAAAACGTTGACTTAGCCTGAAAATTTGAACAAGCACAACTCACAGGTCACTCCCCCTTGCTCTCTGCTGCGCTACAGCCCTCCCTCCACAGCTCCTCCCCCATCACAACGGAGCCTGCCGTGAACGCGCAGGCTAGTAAGCAAGCAGGGCCACTGATGACGGCGGATAAACAGTTATGGCACATTCACTGGTACGGACGAAACATCAACAATATGATTTACATTGACTATGGCCTGCCCATACTTTGACTACAAACTTGGTCCTCAAAACATTACGTATTTTGCAATACATGTAATGTAACTATATGACGTTGCACTATTTCTATAAGTAATAAATACCAATAAAATAATATAACAGTAACTAACGTTACAGTATGCAAGTAATTATTCTATCGATATGTAATGCTAAATAAGGTTTGCTAGTACATTATTTCAGCAACATGACAAGCCAGTGAATTAGTAGGTTTCAATAGTTGCTTTGCACAGTGCGTGACATTTTATCTGTGTGTTATGCGGCTAGAGTTTTGACACCGAGTCAATGGGCTCCGACGAGGAATTCACACCCACAGCGACTTCGAGGAGTCAACGGGCGGGGAGAAGAGGAAGCCGTGGTGTGCGCGGAGCATCAGGCAGGGGACGTGGGAGACGGAGCAGAGGTCGCCGAGTGGGTCCAACTCCCGAGCACCTCAGCAGAGAGGACATGGCGCGTGTGGAGAATTTGAGATTAGAGAGGATTGCTTATGAACTTGTAATCAAGCAGGGATACTTACTTGTCAAGCAGAAATGTGGCTAACTCTGCATCGGTTTTTAATCCTTTCAGGACACGTAGCTCCCTCCACCTCGGAAAAGCCGCTATTTACCCTTGTTTTATTTCGGGCTCTATCTAATTCTTTCTTTTTGGCCTTTTTATCATCGTCATCTTTTTTTTTTTCCGTTTACCCGTCTTTATTTTATGAGCAGGTGCCACTCGAGGAATTGGCAGTTTGGATTGTTTGTCCGCCATAAGCAAAGCTGCGGCACACCGGTAATCTTGAATTTAAATGCCTGTACGCGCTGTGCACTATGGCTGTGCATGAGAGCGGTATGATCAGCGCGCACGCGAGCTTGATTGACACTGCTAAGACACTCCTCCTGGCTCTGATTGGTTGTTTCTTACCGGGAGCGGTGTATTTCTGTAAATGGCAATAGGACCACTGGGAGGAGCCAGAGGAGCTTGATTTTTTCACAGATCTGTCTCATTCTACTGTCAGGACATAATGACAGGTTTAACAAATATGTAAAAAATACATTTTTACAAAAGTTACCTACTGCAGCTTTAAATCTAGGGTGTACTCATTTCTGCAATCCTTAAGTCAAACAAAATTGGCTAATTTACTTATTTTATGGCTATTAATGACATATATTTCTCAGTTTATATGATGTATATGTTTAATACATTTTAGTTTTGCCATCTTTCCATGGATTGTATTAGTGATCATAAAGAAAATACATCCTTTGTATTTGTTCAGAAGGGGTGTACTCATTTATGATGTGCACTGTAACATTAAAACAATATTTTGAGCTGTTAATCCTACACCTACCTAAAACCATTTCTTAAAACTACGTACTGTTATAAATAAAAGAATAACAGGCAAACAATCGTAATCACAGTAATTTATTTATTGTGAAAATATCAAAAGTGGTAGTATTTCAAATGATGTTGAGTTGCAGTCATTGTTACGCAGACCTCAGGCAGGTGCAGGGAGAAGCGGTATGTGCAGGGTTCTGGGGTGTGGTGAGCTGGTGATGCCCGATGAGTCTCTGATGGGGCTGGACAAGGAACTCTTATTACATCAACTTCAAAATTGGAACCATTTAAAAAGAGAATCAAATTTATGGAATTTAAGGAGAGATTACAGGCAGGTTCGCAATAGCGAATCATGTCCTTGTCCAGACCCATCAGAAAAACCGCATTGAGGCAGGCATCCATCCAACTCACCAGATAAGAAACCTCCAGAAACTTCTCCACATACCTCTCCAACGGTCCGCCATTCTGCCGCAGACAGCACAGCCGTTCCTTCGTCTTGACAGACTTCGGGGGCTCAGGAATAAGGAAAATACCCATCCTTAAAGTGGATATCCGGCAGTCTTGGTCCGTTCTTCTGTTACATGTGCTGTAGGCTGGAGAGATGAGGCGTACACGGAGATCCACAATAATGGGTTTTAATAACAAAGAGGGAGATAATACACTTACACACATAAACCAACATCAATAACGGACCAGGAGTGAAGGGAGTGAGTCCAATATAAAGGGAGTTCTGATGAGGGAGTCCAGGTGCAGATGATCAGTGATGATGGGGAGATGACGAGGGAAGTGAGTGCAGGTGTGGAAACAAGAGGATGATGGGAGTTGTAGTCCGGGAACAGAGGGAACTGTAACAGTCATAGTCCTTTCTGACAGTAATAGTTTTTTTTTGTTTGTTTGGTTTTTTTAAATTGTATCAGATACAGAGGAGAATTTAAATTATTAATCCACGAAGATATTAATCCGGCTTTTCTCCGTGAAGGCGCGCACTTATTTCAAATGTCAATCCACTGAGCATGTTGCAATCTGTGATATCAGTGCCATAAACCATATCAAAAAGCTTCTCGAGGGCATAAATTCAAATTTGGCTGAATCCCAGATAGCACCCTAAACCTTCACAATCTTCCTCTGAGTCAGCACTTTTGTGATGTAATGCCGCTTTGAATGCCAGGTAAGGCTGATTTATACATCCTTCCTGAACCACAACATTGACACTTGTTTTTGTTATTTGTAATATAACAACCAAACAAAATGTCATAAAAACTGGCAATGAACAGAACAAAACACAGGGCTTAAAAACAAATTCAAACCAATCAACAGAATGAAAACCATCAAACAATCAAACAATGAATAACCATTTTTACATGTTTTAAAGAAAATGTGTTTGCCAGGGCACTGTTATGATGTTGCATGTTCTCAGTGGATTTATTCCAATGTGTTTTTGTTGCTGTATGTTGTCATGGATGGTTACAAAAAGAAAGTAAAAAGATCCCACCCCAATCCTCTGTGATTTCTGGTCTCTAGAGAGTTTTCTTTGTTATTTTGTTGTATTGTGTACCACATTTGTAGTAGGTCATTCAGGGCAGTTTTTACTGCTGATATGCTTTCCCCTTCTGAGAACATTGTCATTTACTTCATTTTAATTAAATTTCTATTTATTATAATTAATTTGTGCAAATGCCAGTTTAAATGAGCGGATGTGTGAAAAATGAATTGAGTTATTGTTAAGTGAATTATAAATCACTACATTTTATTGTTTAAAACAGCATTGTTAAAGCTGTTAATCCGGTTCACAATTTGTTTAACCCTTTCGATCGTGAGTTTAAAATATTCTAACTGTCCCCCCAGAGTGAGTTTTTTTAAGGCGACCGTTATTTTAGAACGTTTGCCTTTAATGTTTCCATGGCGACGCGTCTTGCGTGTCACGAGCGCTGAACGCAGCAACAATAACACTGTATGACAGATGGATCGCTATTATTTAGTTTTTCCTTTTATATTTAAAATATTCGCAAAATTGCTTACCATGTCATCAACTATATGATATTCCGATTCTCAAATATGTGTAAGTGAGTGTGCTTTGTCGTTTTAAAACCTTTATAAATGATCTTTATCTTGATCTATAATGCGAGATGGGCGCCGCCATCTTAGTTTGCGCTGCAGTTCACAGAGTCCTGTCAGTCGGATTTACAGCAGGTGAATTCATCAATTTCTCCCGAAATATATGCAAGTAAGTGGCTGGTGAACTGGAAGAATAATAGAGTAAACTTTATAGTTACTTAGGCCCATTATGTGCGTCTGATATGAATAAATGTCGGCAAATTATATTTGTTATTGCTGCTTCCACTGATGTCGGACATCAGTGTGTATTTTATAAAACTCTCAATGTATTGTTTTAATGGTGATTATGCATATTTAAATGTCTGAAACCTTAAAAGAAACATTATGTGGCTGAAAACGCTGCATAGCTGTGATATATGACAAGAGCTGCGCGCGTCCGTCTCGCAGCCAGAGCGCGAAAGCACAGTTTGAATCTGGCAGTTATGTGACGTCGCTGAACGTTCGAAATCCCATATGTGGTACCGTACGCCCAGGGGCACAGAAATAAAAATCCCATATGTGGGACCGTACCGCTCAAAGGGTTAATTTGCAAATAATCCTATATTTGCCAAATCACATCTTATTTAAATGTAGGCATAGACTCCAAGTTCAGACTTGATTTGGGCTGTCTAAAGAGTAAAATTAATTCATAATTATTTTGAGATTCTACAAGACAGGAAAGAAAATACAGGGTTGTTTAGTATTTGTAATGTACTGTTTTATTTCTAATGTTATTTTGACTGCAAAATAAAAGTAAAAGTTGAGTAAAAGCTTTGGAACTATGAATAATTTCTCTATAAATGTGAATAGTTGTGTCTTCTGGTTCTCTGGCCTGGTAGATTCACCGCTGCTGTTGGAGGAGCTTTTGCTGGTGGAGTTGCTGATGGAGCTGCTGTCAGTGGAGCTGTAAGTGGAAGTGTTGCTGGAGCTATTGAGGTTGGATTGGCTGTTGGTGGAGCTGTTCGTGCAGTAGTGGCTGTTAAAAGAATGGCTATTGGTGGTGGACCTCTTGATGGTGGACCCTAATAATGGTGGATCTCTTGCAGGTGAACTTGCTATTGGTGGTGTGACTGGTGAAGTTGTTAGAACCGCTAGTGCAGCTGTTGATGCTTTAGCAGTTGCAAGTGAGCACAGCATTTAATTACCTTGTTTTATATATATATATATATATATTATATATTATATATATATATATATATAAAAACAATGTTGGAATGAATGATACCCTATTTCACCAAGGTCCACCAACTCAAAGATTTCTGGCCTCGCCACTGATATACTCTATTGAAATTATTGTGTAGCTAAATCATAAACATTAAATTAACAACATGTCATGTGTTTCTGCAAAAAGCTGAAGAACAAGAAATACTGAAAAGGGTAATATGGAAGTGGAAGTTTACTTGTGGATTAGAGGGTGTAAAAGAACAGAGCTAATTAAAGGTCCCATATTATACACCTTACTGGAGTTTTATTTTAGGTTTTGATGTCCATATGAATATGTATATTTGTGATATAAGTACCAAAAACCATCTAAATATATTTTTACAGCTCCTTTCTCAGGAGCTCTGCTAAGAACAGGTCAGTTTTGGCCTGTCTAATTAGTATTCATGAGCCTCTCTTCTGATTGGCCCGTTGTTTTTTGAGTGACACACAGCCAGGCCAACCACAGTTAACTATAGGGTCATGTATGCTGTAGCCTGCTGTGGCTTTGTGATACTCAGAAGAAAGGTAAATATAAACACCGGTAATGATGGCCACTGATGAGGGAAATGTTTTCCAACCATTCATGTTTGAGCTGGACTCAGACTCTACTTGACCGTTGGCTTGGGGATGATAGCCTGAGGTTAAACTGACATTAACATTAAGTCGTCAGAAGGAGGCTGACCAAACTCATTATGTGAATTGGAGACCTCAATCAGAAACAACTGAAATATGGTTTCAGAAGGTGTTTGGCAGTTTGTTGTTTGGCGTTTTCAAACGCAGTGGGGAGCTTGGGAAGGGGAATAAAGTGACAGACCTTAGAGAAGTGATCGATGACAGTGAGTATTGTGGTATGACCCTGGGAGTTGGGGAGATCAGTGATGAAATCAATGGCAATGAGAGACCATGGACGTTGCAGAATGGGTAAAGGTTGTAGAAGGCCAGTGGGAACTTGATGTGATGACTTTGAGGTTTGGCAGATTGTACAGTTGCGAATGAAGATGTTATGATGTCAGATTAATACAATAAATTGATATTTACTTCTTTCCAACCAATGCTGCCATTGTTCAAATGTTGCTTTCATGGCAAGAGAAGTTCTCTATCTCCCACATCGTAGTTCTGTTCAGTTGGGGTGGGTTTCCCGGAGTAGTATGCACAGGGAAAGTGTTTGGATGGGTTGCCTTATCTTTGGGATAATATTTCCCCAATACCGGTACTGGATGCATCGACCTTGACTAAGAATTCCCATTCGGGGTCAGGATGATGTAAAATAGGTGCTGTTGTGAATAGTTCCTTCAACTTTTGAAAAGCTCCCTCTGACACTGGTGACCAGGATAGCCGAGTGCCCCCCTTCTTGAGCATGGAGGTAAGAGGTGAAGAGATCATGTTGAAGTTTCTGATGAAACGTCTGTAAAAGTTGGCAAATCCTAAGAAGCGTTGTAGTTCCTTTATAGCGCTGCACAAAGAGCGCTATAGCCACTTGTTGGGCATGTTACAGAAGACATCATTGATGATGAAGGCTTGGAAAATGGATGGACTATTAACCAACCCGAAAGGCATAACCCAATATTCATAGTTCCCAGTAGCTGTGGAGAAGGCAGTTTTCCACTCATCTCCCTCCCAGATACGAATCAGATTATAAGTGCTGCACAGGTCAAGCTTGGTAAAGTACTTGGCAGTACAAACCTGTTTTAGGGCTGCAGGAACTAAAGTTAGAGGATAACAGAATTTTATGGTGATGTCATTGAGACCCCGATAGTCAATGCAGGGTCGCAAGCCTCCGTCTTTCTTTTTAATGAAGAAGAACCCTGCAGATGCTGGGGAAGTAGATGGCTGGATGAACCCCATGTAAAGTTCTTCATTGATGTAGTTTTTCATGGCTTCTGATTGAGGTTGAGAAAGTGGGAAGATTTGGCCCTTGTTCAATGGCACAGTCACTTGAGCAATGGGGTGGTAATTGGGCCGCCTTGGACTTACTGAAGGCCTTAGAGAGATCTTGATATTCAGGTGGTAAGTTTGTGATAGGATTTGACTGGGATTCTTGAGTGTTCTGGAGTTTTGGGGCTTGGAGCCAATGTTGAAGTCAGTAATCTGACCAGTGGATGATCTGATTGTCTGCCCATGAAATCTGAGGATTGTGTTGACGAAACCACGGTAATCCAAGGAGGATGGAATTTTGTCCAAAAATTTGAATTTGAATTTTTATCCAAAAAAACAAAAAACAAATGGTCTCTTTGTGCTATTGTGTGGGAAACAGAAATCTGATCAGTTAACCAGATATAGAGGCCACTTAATGTGATCAAATATAAACGCGCTGTGTTCGATGCTAATGATCTGATCTGCTTGATCGGATCACAGTAATCGCATATTAATGCCAAGTGTAAACGCAGCCAAAGACACCCACACACATACAGTCACTGTCCGGTCTTGTTTGCATTAAGGACTTACCTGCATGCTTACCTAAAGGACTTCCAGTGTTATACTTACCTGTCTCCAGCGTTTCCAAGATACCTTCTGTGTTTACCATGTGTATGTGTGTGTGTGTGTGTGTGTCGTCATCCTCCAGCGTCTCAACTCTATAACTGCAACTAGGATCTTCATTCTGCAAAAAACAAAGGACAGTATCACTACTCATTCACTCTTCTGTCACTCATACAAAGTTTGACTCACCTGTGTTCACGTTTACTCTGCTTGTGTCAATAAACACCTTACCTGTGATCTTCCATCTCCGACCTGTCTGTATTGTAACACTGGTTGTGTTGAAATATATAACTGAGCAGTGGAAACTAATTCCATGTTTTCTTATACAAACCCGATTCCAAAAAAGTTGGGACACTGTACAAACTGTGAATAAAAACAGAATGCAATGACGTGGAAGTTTCAAATTTCAATATTTTATTCAGAATACAACATAGATGACATATCAAATGTTTAAACTGAGAAAATGTATCATTTTAAGGGAAAATTAAGTTGATTTTAAATTTCATGGCATCAACACATCTCAAAAAAGTTGGGACAAGGCCATGTTTACCACTGTGTGGCATCCCCTCTTCTTTTTATAACAGTCTGCAAACGTCTGGGGACTGAGGAGACAAGTTGCTCAAGTTTAAGAATAGGAATGTTGTCCCATTCTTGTCTAATACAGGCTTCTAGTTGCTCAACTGTCTTAGGTCTTCTTTGTCGCATCTTCCTCTTTATTATGCGCCAAATGTTTTCTATGGGATCTGGACTGCAGGCTGGCCATTTCAGTACCCGGATCCTTCTTCTACGCAGCCATGATGTTGTAATTGATGCAGTATGTGGTCTGACATTGTCATGTCTTCCCTGAAAGAGACAACATCTGGATGGGAGCATATGTTGTTCTAGAATATCTTTCAGCATTGATGGTGCCTTTCCAGATGTGTAAGCTGCCCATGCCACACACACTCATGCAACCCCATACAATCAGAGATGCAGGCTTCTGAACTGAGCGCTGATAACAACTTGGGTTGTCCTTGTCCTCTTTAGTCCAGATGACATGGCGTCTCACCTCAGTCGTGGTATCAAGGGTGGGGAGGGCGCTGGACATTCACTCCCCACACCGACAATCCCTGCCGGACCTGAGACTCGAACCCATGACCTTTGGGTTACAAGTCCGACTCAAGAGATAAAGATGAGTTGATAATATTGAGAAGAGGCTCTTCTGCTACAGGTAACAATTCTTTCAGTAGTTTAGTGGGTATTGGATCTAACAAACATGTTGTTGGTTTAGACACAGTGATAAGTTTATTTAGCTCTTCCTGTCCTATAGTTGTAAAGCACTGCAACTGTTCTTGAGGGGTGATAATTGAAGCTAAATCATAAAACGCTGTCAAAGTGTCACAGACCAGCCAGACTCCACTATCATCCAATCACAGCGCACTCCCTCACCAGAGTTCTGATCACACACACCTGTCACAAATCAGCACCCAATCATGACTGCTACTTAAGCTCATTGCTCACCTCAGTTAGTTGTCTGGTCTCGTTTGCATGAAGGACTCTATTTGTTTTCCTCTAAAGCTCCTATGATACTTGTCGTCTCCACTCCAGCGTGTTTCCCTTATTCTCCTGTGGTTTCGTCAGTGTGTGAGTCCTCCGATCATCATCATTCCTCCATTCTGCTCTCCAGTCTGCTACCTTCCACGATCCACATTCCTAAAAAGCAAAGGACAGTATCAGTCTTCCCATTATAACCATTCAAAGTCTATATCTGCTATTTACTTACCTTACCTGCATCGTTGTCTGTAACTGCTGTCTGTCCAATAAATACCACCTAGCCTACTTGTATTCTTGTTGTCTCTGACCCTGTCCGTAACACAAAGGTTGTACATTTACAATTTGTATTTCTGATGCTTTCGATTTTCTCCTTTGAAAAAAATCCATAAAGTCATTGCTAGTAAACTGTAATTGAATATTCAGTTCTGGTGACGTCTGTTTATTTGTTAGTCTAGCCACTGTACTAAACAAGAACCGTGGATTGTTTTGGTTATTTTCTATGAGTTTGCGGAGATGCTCGGCTCTGGCTGATTTTAGAGTCTTTCTATAACGGGACAAGCTGTCTTTCCACATGATTCTGAAGACCTCTAAACGAGTTTGTCTCCATTTGCGTTCTAGATTACGGGTTTCTCTTTTGATAGCGTGAGAAATACTGTTGTACCATGGAACAGTATTTTTCTCTCTAATCTATTTTTTATTAATCTCATCGGTGGAACAGTGTCTAATGTACCAGTAAAATGGTGCACATACTGCTAGTCATTTTCTCGAGATCATTTGCATGTTTAGGTACAATGAGTAGCTGAGACAGATCAGGCAGTTTATTTGTGAATCTATAGTCATCAGGTAAAATGTTCTAGGCACATTACAAGGTAGTGATCATTGACTAAGTTTACATGGACAGCAGTAATCTAATTATTGGCCATATTCTGAATAAGACAATATTGATTGAGGTGTTTACATGAGTTACTTTCAGAATATTCATTTCATGTTCCCGTTTAACATGTTATAACATAGATCAATTAATGGCAAATGTCATTACGTCCCCACGGCACGCCGTCTGACGTTCTCAACAGAATTTAGGCTTGTTTGAGATGAGCAAATTATGCGCAGAACCGATCAACGGTGATCACCGTTGAAATGTGAGATGCATGCCGGTTAGAAACGTGTGGGCCACCTTGCTCTGATGTCATGCTGACGTGTGTCAAAAACCTCTCGCCAGGGATGGGCAAAAATACATCAAAATGTATTTTAAAATAAAATACAAAATACCTTAATTTTAAATGTATCAAAATAAACTACAAAATACAGCAGCCAAACCATGTATCAAAATAAACTACTGTATTTTTGTATGAAATTTCTTTGCAAACCTTCCATCAGTTGGTCCATTTGATCGATCCCTTCACCATTACACTGACTCAGTTGATTAAAGTACACAATGTTTGATAGCAACGGCTTTTCTTTGCCGAGTCATACAATAAATCTGACATATGCAAACAGTTAAAGGCACAAATATGTAGGATTTTTAGATTAAAATATTCAAAAACCACTAAAACAGTGTTATATTTTTTGTTGACTTGTGTACTTACATTATCCCAAATGTTTCCAAGAAATTCGAAACCCAGTGAAATAAGCAATTTTAACCAGGACACACACTGTGTCTGTGTGTCGCCTATTAATGACATCATTACCCTCAATTTCCCATTTTATTTTGTCGAAAAACCATGGAAACATCAAAGACACTTTAGTACTGTATATTATGAGTTTTATTAGACAGGGAAGCAACTGTTTGGATACATTCGTCGACAGAAAACTCATCATGTTATATCGCTTAAGGGCCAGATTTACTAAACGGGACAGAGAGCGCAATTCCACAAATGCATTGATGGGAGTGGCAAGTTTTGCATGTGATCTGCTGACATGCAAATATAGGCCAACATAGCTTGGCAAACGATATGTTCGGATAAGGTCTTACTCTGGCATTTCAAAGAAATTAATAATCCTTCTACCACACGCTCTCTGTTCTCTGCAGTGTCTCCTCCTAACCATGTTTTACCATGACTAATATTGATCTAGCTTACTGCAGTGTGCAACAAGTGTCTCATAGTATCCGCTGAGCGAATGCACAGAGTAGCACTATACCAACTTTCAACACACAAATGTATCTAATATGATAAGCAGCTCTGCTTTACCCCACGTGCACATGACTGAAAAAAGCGGAAGCGGCGACTGTGGCATAATAAAAGATCCGCTGCTGTCGAGGTGTGTGTCACACTGGCGCTTGTCTCTCATTAGTAATCGCTCCAGTGGGCTCGTAACTGCTCTCACAGCATTCGGTCCTGCTCTGCTTCATACTACAGTAACGTTAATAATCTCTCCATGAACGTGATTTCTGCCTAAGTCCTGCCCAATTCTTTTCCACCAGCTGTAGACGTGAAGACAACACATCCCATGATTCTGTGAAGTCAAGGTGTCATCGACTTTGTTTTGAATTAGCGATCTTTAGAGGCAAAAATTTACATATTGTGGCTTTAACAGATCAAATATTCATATATCCCTATTATCTCATTGATGAAGGTTAGTTTTAAAGTAACCAACAGTATAATGTTTGCAAATGACTCATAAATGTATCCTAATTTAGTTACTTGGAGTTTGGTAATGAAGGGCCTACTTTGCATCAGCAACACGGACTCAATGACAAACAAGTCATTTATAAGAAGACAACTGATGCCACCTGTATTCATAGCAACTAGTTTTTAACCAATTAATCATTTGATTGTTAATCATAAATATAGGGGGCTGCTGCTCAGTATAATAGTTTTCAAGAACATTATGTAAATTGGTATACTATTTATCCTAGGCTACCAAAATGAACACCTAAACTTAACATGAACTGTTAAAAATTATAGCAATTGCAATTCATGGTAAAAATTGATGGAAAGCTGGCAGCCTGCACGTTTCTTGACCACCTTCTTCCATATGGATCAATTTTCTGTTCTGATTTCAACAAGTCTCTGCAAACTATAGAGTAAGCACCAATCAGAGGCCGCAATTTTATGATGTCATCATGTAGACTTCTTACAAAGTATTTTACAGTATTTTAAAAATACAAAAATACAAAAATACAAAACACTAAAGTATTTTGATATAAAATACAAAACCATTTTCATCAACCCCATCAAATACAAATTACAAAATACTATTTTGTATTTGAAATACGTATTTGAAATACATGTATCATAAATACTGCCCATCCCTGCCTCTCACGAGGGCAAGTCGGACGTGTCGGATTCTGCAGTCAAGCGCAATTACTCTCCACTGACTGCGCTGACCAAAAGCACGATGGGAAACGACTTGATGACGACGCAGCTTAAAGCTCATTGGTTTAAACAACTGTGATGTATTGATCTCTTTTAAAATGTTTGATTTTAAAACTCTAATATCATGAATGTATGTGAATAAATTATGTGTGAATATTCCCAAACTCTCTGACAGTGCGATCTCTATGTGATTGTTGTCATATTTATAAAAATACATAAAAACATGTCTAATTAAAATAAAAAAGATTGATACACATGCCTTTTGAATGTAAATAAATAACAAGTACTTTGGGTGTCTTGTTCATTATGTTCCCTGCTGAAAAAAACAATAGAAACCATTACAGAAATTGTAATGGTTTTAATGGTTTTAAAGGGAACTGTATTGGTTTTATTGGAAACTGTAATGGTCCTAGTGGGTCTGTATGGGTAATTTGCTTTTTTCTATTGGTGGCATGTTTTGCCTATTTGCCTGTATTGTTTTAATGGAAAATGTATGGTCCAAGTGGGTTTCTATTGGTAATTTGCTTTCTTCTATTGGTAGCATATTTTGCCTATTGGATACCATTAAGGACCAATAGAACATCTTTGGCAACCTATAGATTACACATTGGTATCTACTGGACACCAATATGAACCATTAGAACTCCAATAAATTGAGTGGTTTCTTTAGTTTGATTTAATGATGTACACATACACAATTTATAGGTTAGATGCAGATTCATTTTTCATTGTTTAATGGTATCCTTATGTAAATGTATAGAAATTATACTGTTAAATATATGTATTGTTTAATAGAATTCACACAAAATTGTTCATTCATATAGGTCATGGGTCAACATAACTTTCCATTTTGTCCCATTTTCCCTTTTGCAGTGTAACCGCATGGGAAACAATGTTGTAACTTTGTTTTAAAAACTGGGTGGGACAGGAGTGTGTGTGTGGCCTGGTAAACCCTATATTATGGGGATAAAATGACCCACAAAGATGGCAATATCTGAAATCCTTGTCCATATGGGGACATTTTTCATAAGTGATGTTTTTTACAAAATTAAAATGCAGAATGTTTTCTGTGATGGGTAGGTTTAGGGGTAGGGTTAGTGTAGGGGGATAGAATATACAATTTTTACAGTATAAAAACCATTATGTATATGGAAAGTCCCCATAAAACATGAAAGCACAGCGTGTTTGTTTGTGTGTGTACAAAAATAACATAACGATATCCAGAAATCAATTTTAATTTATCAACATAGAACTCAAGTTTAATGTGATTTCATCCTTCACCCACTAAGTGTGGGTTTTCTGTGGGGTTGGTTAGCCCATGTGGGGCCCTTAGCTCCGGGGCCCATAGCAGGTTTACTGTGGGCAACCCCCCATGTTCACAGCACAGTACAAGTTAAATCATTGTTTTATGATTAAATGCTCAAGGCACAGGATTAATCAAACTATTTTTAACAATCTAGTAAAATGTCACCAATGTCATTTACATTCATTTGCCCATCCCATAACTAAAACTGCACACAGTCAACAAGATAGCAAGACAAGTCTGTCTTTACCTGTTTGTTGTAGCTGCTCCCAGACCAATAAAGTCAGACTGAGACAACTGTGTGTGTGCATATATATATATATATATATATATATATATATATATATATATACACACACACTACCGTTCAAAGTTTGGGGTCAGTAAGTTTTTAAGATCTTCTGTTCACCAAGCCTGCATTTATTTGATTAAAAAATACGAACAAAATCAGTAATATTGTGAATATTATTCCAATTTAAAACAGCTGTTTTCTATGTCAATATACAGTAAAGTGTAATTTATTCCTGTGATCAAAGCTGAATTTTCAGTTATATAATATATATATATATATATATATATATTATAATACACACACACATACACACAATATTAATATATTATTTTTCTGAAATGGCAATAAATAATAAATATAAATTATTAGTAATATGACATCACGTGATTAATTCTAACCAATGAGACTGCTGGAACAGCATCAATGAACTGTCATTCCGGAATCGACTGGTACCGCAAACAGGTAAGCTTTTTTATATTTCTATAGTAATTTCTGAGTTTTCTATTAAAATTAGTGTAACAGGTCGAAATGGTAATGAATTAATTAATTGGAATTAAATTACACCCGCTTTAGTGGTTTATCTGATGAGTATATTATTTAGCTTGCTGCGTTTAAATGTTATAACGGTTATAACGGTCGACTAGCCGCTCAGACAATTCATTTTCTGGTAATCTGAGGTAATATACTTTAAAAACCGTATTAATTCATTACCTTGAATTGTTTTACATCCATTTCGGTGTTAATTTGATTTATTATTGTTTTTCCGTTGCTATTTTACGCGATGACTCGACCGAGCTTGTTATGAAGGCCGGGCTGAGTCAGTTGTGTCTTTGTATTAAAGATTTAAACAGCGACGTAAAAAGCTGCACACCCTTATTAAATCGTTACATAAGCTACGGCCATATTACTATCATGTTATCGTGACCTAAAAATAACAGATCATTTTACAATAACTTTGTACGCGTTGTCTCATGCACAAGCTGGCGCGTGCACGCGCGGGGACACAGAGTGAAAGAGAGAGCGGACTCATTGGCCTATATTCACTCGAAAAGATAACTGTCAAATTAAATCAACCATCTGTAATATTTAATTAATTATGAAAAGATATAACTGAAGTAAAACATTTAGGCCATGAAATAAATCACTAAAATGTTAATGTAAATAATTTATCTTGAATGTGTACATTTAATCAGCACGTTCATCCATACAGAGCAATATTTGACTAATATATTTTTGTTTATTTTTCTCTCTCTTCCTTGTGTGTAATCAGATCATTGGTTCTGCTCTGTAAGTACTTTGACCTCGTTCAC
>JAOTNS010000303.1:0-14010 GCA_028476615.1 Culter alburnus
GCAAATATAGCAGACAATATAATCATGGCAGGCGGCGGGGCGCGGGCGCCTGGCGCGTGAACTGGAGCGCGTCTTACAGGCTAGAGAACCGAAACTCAAGACGTATAGGCGCTTGCCATCGCAGACAAGAGAAATGATTCTATAAACTTGAACGTCTATCTAAAACCGAAAGAAAATAGGCTACTCTGATTATGTAGCCAACATTCTCTCTCTAGCGCGTCCAGTATATGCTGAGATGATGAGAGTCAGCAATGTCAACTTCATTTTTCGCAGCCGAACTGATTTAAGAAAAACCATTACTTTATTAATAAACAATTAAAATGTCTCCTTGCTGTTTTTTTTATCGCTTCATAATATTACTTTGCCGGGTCTTTATGGCAAGCTTATGCTGCGCTGGAGTTCATGATTAACATAAACGGTCATTTATTAGTTTCTCTCTCCAGTATTTAAGAAATTAAATTAATATAAATGTGTTAGTCAACTAATGGCTTAATTATAACTACTAGTCCGACTAGTAGTTATTCATTTAGTTATTCATTATTATTTCACATATTTTCGATCCAGCACAAAGGGTATCTGCTTTTGGCTCGCTCTCACTCCATGCTCATACACACACACAGAGCATCGTTCATTATTATCATTTAAAATTAGCCTATATTTTGTGTAGGCTATGACTAACCGCAGCACACCCCACTCCAATCTTGCAGGTCCTATATGCTGAGAGAGAGGCTACGGATGAAAACTGCATCATGGCTCAATTATAGTAATGCCATTTTTTTTTTTGCCATAACGGTAACGGCGTTGTAACGGGAGAAAATAATTCGTTTGATTACTCGTTACTGAAAAAAGTAACGGCATTAGATTCCCTCACCGCATGTTCTTCAGTGTGAAATGATCTCTGAATCAGCTTATTTGATATTTAATCAGTGTTTTTTTAATATCATGCGCATTCTGTTTTTGAGTGTATCTGAACTTTTCTTATGCTAGAAATCCAGATCTCTCCAAAGTCCCACAGCGTTCAGCCATTATACAGTCATTCTGTGGTGTTTTTACCTCAGTTCTCCTAATAGCAGCTCTGTGGATGTGGTGAGTAAAACTTCCAGTGAAATTCACAACTGCATGACATTCAGTTTATGAAATTAATTCAGATTATAAGAATGTGAATTATGATTCAACAGGTTTTTCATCAAATGCATCTCTCTCTCAAACCAAACTGAAAACCAAAATTGAAGGTGAGAAACTATGTATATAAAGAATCTACTCTAAGATGCAATGACAAAAACATTGTTGTGAATGTTTTTAATATCTTTCTATTTGTCTGTCTCAGAATCTGATGTCCCACATCTGTTCATCTGCTGTCTGTCCATCAGAGCTGGTGGAGTGATGTCACTGTGAGATCACCACCTAGCAACAGTCAGAACTGTCAGCAGCACCATCAGTGATGTCATACAGTAACTTATCAAAGTCTGCTCAGTTTGCATAATTAAACACAAAACATTATAGGTTTTAGCTTTTTTCTGCTTCTGCTTAATTTAAAGGCCTGTTCACACCAGGAACGATATCTATAAAGATAACTATAACGATAACTATTATTTGTGTCCACACCAACAAACAATAACGGCCTGTTTATTCTAAGCTCATTCGCTGCAGTTTTAAAGTGTGTACAACATGTTTTTGCTGTTCTTGTTGTATTTACTTGGCTTTAACCAGCAGATGTCCTCAGCATAGTATGTTTCGAGTGAATAGCTAGTGTAATTGATCTAATCTAACAGTGAATTTAGCTGACAAATATGTCAATATAGTGGAATAAAACAACTATTCTTTTTCACTGCAACTTCAAAAGGAAGCAAGACAATTTTGTCAAAATAACTCTGGATACCTGAGGTAATTTTATGTTACACTGTTTGCTAGCTTGGCATAATGATCATACGTTCATACTTCTCACTACTTATTCCGAGGGTACGGCCGATTGTTTTCCATATATCAACTTTCTTTAAAGTATCCTAGAAAAGGGGGTTTGACTTGTCAAACAGTGGTGGCATTTTCTGGACCTCAGCGATGAACTTCTCTGCAATGTCGTTTGCCATTTTAAATGCATGAGCCCTTAAATTAGAATGGATTCTGATTGGCTGTCAGTGTTTTATCATTCAACAACTGGGGAAAAAAAAAAAATCTGAACTTCTGAAATCATTCTGAAAGTGATCCCAATGATACCTTTCTCTATATGATTATCGGTATAGTTGTGGTGTGGACATGCTATTCTTTTATATTTAGAGCGATTTTTAGAACTATATCTTTATCATTATCTTTATAGTTATCGTTCTTGCGGTGAACGGGCCTTAAGAAGAAACTTTTTATTTTTTAAAACAAAAACATGGATCCACTTTAATGAAGTGGTGCCCACTTTGTGTTCTGTTTATCAGTAACTTTTTTCTTTTTTTCTATTTTAGTGCACACTTTTATATTTTATATTTCAATGGATGAACTGTAACCACAGTAATGATGCACATAAAAATCAATAAACAATTCAATGTGAACAAACTGTTTATTAACCAAAATTTATGTTTTAATATTTTGGGCCAAAGCAATGCTGTGTTTCCGGTTTAAGCTTGGTAGACTTCATTGCTTCATAATCTGTGCTTAACTGTAAATGTTTTAGTTTGCTACAAAAAAGGAAATGTTGGTTTTTACTTGGTATTGGTAAGTACTTTGTTAGTTTTCCTTTTTGTTAGTTGTTTACAGTAGGTGTGCTGAAGTTTGTCATTGACTGAAGCCCGTGGTAAGCATTCAGCACTTTTTTTTTTTTTTGGGGGGGGGGGGGGGGGGGGGTTATTTTGTTTTATGAGGGTTTTATTCTGCTTATTTAGTTACTTTTTAATGTCTGTGGTAAGCTGGTAATGACGTAAAGCGCTGTAAAATAATGTCCGTGGGGTGTCAATATTTGTTGTTAAGATGTCTGTTAATGGCATAAAACATTGAAGGCCCAGACTTCAGGGACATCCCAGCTAACAGAATTTTGTTATATGAGCATTCTCCAAATATTCAGTGTTGGTTCTGGGAACGTAAAAAATGTCCAGTTTTCTTGACGTTAGAGGAACGTTTTTATAAGGTATAATGTTCCTTAAACATTCTTTCAACTTAATTTTGATTTAAAATTCAACATTCTAGGAATGTTGATTTGTAACATTCCAAGAACATAATGTCCAGTTTCCTTAATGTTAGCAGAATGTTATTTAAAGGTTTGTATTATGTTCCTGAAACGTTCTTTCAATCATTCAAACACCTGCTGTGAACAAGCACTAAAAAGAAAGAGAAATAAGAACACAAACTACAACTTTCTTCAGCCACAGCCTCTGATGAACTGAAGATAAAAGACATTAAATCTCTGAAGATCTGCTTAAACATCTCCACAAACAGCATTACCAGCTTCACTTATTACTAACCAGACTGACTTTATTTCTGTCACACATCTAGAGCAGTTCTTATTGAGTTCTGTCAGGACCACTGTCATCAAATATGATTGATAATGCATAGAGTTTGTATTTGCGGTATGGTTCTGTTCTGGGCAATAACTCCCTGCACATCCATGCAGCCTAGCATGGATAAGAGCAGGGAGAGCAGCAATAAACCCTTCAAAACAAACCATATGCTGATATCCCCCAACACAAACTGAGTGCGAAAATCTGAATGCCATGTTTCCTTAAAATATAGTTACCTGAATGAGCCTAAGCCTGTTTTTTATTTATTTTTTATTACAATAAATGGGAGAAGCTTACACCCCTAGCGGCAGCAATCTGGTACAACAAGCATGTTGTAAATCACAGACTAGTATTTAAACTAGTATTAGTCTGGTCAGGGAAGCATACACCCGCAGCAGTAGCTCTAAGTTAGATGCAGCGTGCAGCTAAGCAATGAAATACAGTGTTTCCTCATCATGAACACGATTTCTGCTCCAGTCAGGCTGATTCCTTCGGCTGTGGAAGTGAAGATGATGACTCCCATGGTTTCGCACTCATGGTTACAGGATCATCAAGCTTCGACATTGTTAGAGTTGAATAAGAGACCTCTGTGTATTTAAGGATAAGCATGTTACGATACTCTGATAAGTTTTAAGCCACAGAAAGTTGCTCACTTGACACAGAATGTTGCAATATGATCAGATATCATAAAGAGCATAAAGTCTAAGACAACAGCTTAAGATAGCATGTACCTGAATAAACCTACCACAGTATGTACTTATAGTATGCAGCAATGACACTAGAAGCTTTGGTAACAAGCAAAATAGCCTTAAGAACAGCTTGTTCTTAATAGCAACTATAGCTTCAAGAAGGAGCGTTTCCACTAGCAACTAGACCTTTAAGAACGAGCGTTTTCTAATATCAAATACAGCTTTAAGAACGGCTTGTTCCAAAAGCAACTATAGTTTTAAGAACGAGCGTTTTCCAATGGCACTATAGCTTTAAAGTACACATGAAATCAAAATTGACCTTATTTATTTTGTTAGTTCAAATTGCTAGTTTTATGGTGAACAATTCATCCGTGCAAGTCAATCCACACAAAAAAATTGTTTGGCTTCGTAATATTTAATCAAAATCTGAAAATGCTCCTCCCCTCTGCAATGGTGCCCCTTCTCTAATGACATCAGTTTGACGCCTTGGGTTGAAATTGCTTAAACCACTCCCCTCTGACCGTTAGTCTGCTATGAGCGAGAGATGGAGAGGAAGAGCGCTTAAGTAAAACTCTGCCCTCTATTCATGTTTCCGTTTCACTTGGAAATACGTCACAACACTGGAGAAAAGTTGTTTGCAACTTCCGGTTCACGCAGACTTTAAGAAGAACGATGTTTACTATGTGCTGCGCCACAGCAGAAAATCCGTTTGCACCATGAATCGTTGTTTTTCTGTCTCTACTGCAAAGCTGCTTGAATCTGCGATGTATATAGCGCTAAACACAAGAGATTCGACCAGCGTGTATGTTGCGTGTATGTTGCTATACAAACGAAAGCGCCCCGACCATCGTGTGCAGCGATCGATCGAGCCTGTTGCCAATGACAAAGTAACCACATTGCCAAATACGATCGCAAAAGCTTTGCATAAGGATTTTTACTAGGACTAGAAGCCTAAGCAACACTGATAGCTTTAGCAACAGCATGAGTTGGCTTTAAAACAATGAGCATTAAAGGAACTTAGCTTAGCTTCGTGGAAACATTCAGAGATGAAGGAGAGTGAAATAGCCGGCTGTGACGTGGATGTTTGATCTTCTCTTGAAATGCTTCTTCATGCGGGGAGTGCTGATCCATCTGAACTGCGAGTCTATGTCTAATTGCAGCGATGCAAGAAGCAATGCTAACTCAGTCATTGGCAATCAGTCGGCTTAAGATCAATGCGGCGAATTCGCGTGTACGAGAGGTAAAATCCATGTGGGGAACGAATCCCTCTCGCTAAATCCCCGATTGCATAATTCCTAGTGAGATGATTTAATCAGCATAGTGAAGCCTCTCATCCATTGACTTCCATTCAAAAAACAGCCTCTGGTCTCATTCCCTGCGTACCGCGGGGGGCGGAGCGTTAGCTTTAGCCGTTACGCTTTTTGGCTAAAGGTTGCAGGCTTGCCTTCCAGTGGCTTTGATAATACTGAGGAGCTTATATATAGATGCTGTGATAGGCGTTGTATTCCTATAGGTAGACGTAAGTCACCTGGGAGTCAGCTGATGCGAGCTTGACTGACGTGACCTGCCAGAACTGACGCTAATGCTGGATAATTAACAGAAGTTTAGTTGTTGATGTCTTACTGAAAATGTTTAGTTTGATGTCACCATCACGGAGGTCAGTGTTTGCTTTAGTTGAGCTCTTGACCCTTGACTTTTGGTGAGTTGCTTTTTTTTTCAGCAATTGCAGATGTTTCCAGAAAACATTTCTGCGTAAAGCAGGTCAGCATGTCTGTTTCAATAACAGACAAGTGACTACATTAAAGTGGTTTGAAGAACTACTTTTTTCTGTAGTTTTGCTCACTTTAGGATAGTGATGGTGAGATGAAGCCTCATGAAGCATTGAAGCTTTTCAGCCAAGTGGTTCACAAAAGGGTTCATGTCTCTAGGCTTCATTTGCTCACAATACCACCTGGTGGTCAAAGAGTGTAAAACAAGTAGATAAATTACAGATGACCTGATGTGATCTGTGATGCACTGTATTTTGCGGCAGTTATGGCTTAGAAATAACGGTGAAGAAAAAATCAATTTACACAAAGACTTATATATTTATTTGAATGTAATGTGTATTTTCTGGTTGTATATAATGATTGTATAACATAACTGTGTAATAAACGTATTGGTTTTTAAATGAATGGGGCTATCAAATGTGTGTAAACAAATTCTTTGGTCATAACAGGCAGGAGGGGCGATATTATTATTCAAAAACCACAAATTCTGAGGGGATCCCATGGTTTATATATCTGTCAAAATGTCACGCCAAGATTTGAACCGCATCCAGTCGAACCATTCGAGGCTTCGAACATCATCAATGACGTCATTGATCTAAAGCGATACAAGCCTCGATTCGTGCTTCACTGGAAGCTTCCGGGATTTCTCGACACACGCTCTGAAGCCTTGGCACAGACCGTAACATCACTACTTTAGGAATTGAAATGGTATATAAGAAGCAAGTAATAAACTCAAATGTTGTGATCAAAACCATTTGTAACACCCCAGCAGGCACCGGACGTCAATATAACGTCAGATTGACGTTGGACCACTACGTCGGATAGACGTTGCATTTTGGTTGAAAATGAAAATCTGGTTGACGTCATAACCAAACGTCAGACTGACGTCAATCTCCAACGTTGGTATTACATTGTATTTTGGTTGAAAATGAAAATCTGGTTGACGTCATAACCAAACGTCAGACTGACGTCAATCTCCAACGTTGGTCACGTTGCATTTTGGTTGAAAATGAAAATCTGGTTGACGTCATAACCAAACGTCAGACTGACGTCAATCTCCAACGTTGGTATTACATTGTATTTTGGTTGAAAATGAAAATCTGGTTGACGTCATAACCAAACGTCAGACTGACGTCAATCTCCAACGTTGGTATTACATTGTATTTTGGTTGAAAATGAAAATCTGGTTGACGTCATAACCAAACGTCAGACTGACGTCAATCTCCAACGTTGGTCAGACGTTGCATTTTGGTTGAAAATTTAAATCGGGTTGATGTCAGAACCCAACGTCAGACTAACATCAATCTCCTACATCGGAGACATTGCGCTTTGATGGAAAATAAAATCAAAATCGGTATCTGTCAAAAACCAACAACAAATTGTCAAGCTGTCAAATTCCAACTTTAAAGAAAGATATGGTTAGTATGGATTTTGTTGGCATGACATTAAACCTTCAATTTTGTTGTAAAATAAAAATCAACATTCAGAGAGAAAAAACAACAACAAAAACATACCAAGAAACTCTAACAATAAGATCAGAGAGAGATCAAGATCCAATGTGAGACTACACCAAATTATTAAATTTTAAGACATTAGCAAAAAGAATAGTTTAACTTAATTTGAAAATGGAATTTACAAATGTTTGGTGGTTTTATCAGAAAAATGACAAAGAGATAAACTGGATTATAACAAATATGATTTATTTATTTGTTTTATTATTAACATTATTGGAACAGAACATTTTCAAAATAATTTAATTTTAACACCAACCTTATTGGAACTGAATATTTTTCAAAACATTAACATCAGTTTTATTCACAGCTTTTTTTCCTGCCACCTCCACCCACCTTGTCTGGGGCATATTTTAAACAAAAGGCGATGGCCGCTGCAATATTTGCCTCCGTCTCTTTTGATGTTTTCTGGACACTCTCTGTAAGAAACAGAGGTGGACATTCCAGGGGTCAGAAAGTAAAGTCCTGCCATATTTTTATCTCATCCACTGAAGCATTAATGAGATAAATAAGTGATTAATTGAGTGATGATTGAGCATTATTGAAGACACCTGATGATAACAAGCAGAATCACCAAAGGAGAAAATCACTATTTTAAGTTACCATCATCGAGGTCAGGTTTTTTAGTTGAGCTCTTGACCCTTGCCTTTTTAGTATTAGATTTTGTTTGGGCAGTTTTAACTGCATTAAAACTAACCAGACAAGCAAAGTTAAAGATGATCAGGTGTTGTTGGTTATGTTTTCTCAAATCATTATTTGATCTGAATCACTGAACTCATTTAGAGCCCAATCTCTGAGTTAGATTTACATTATTGATTACAGCAGCACTGTGATTCTGCAGAAGATCAGCTTATACAATACAGAATTTTTTTTTTTTAAAAAGTTGTCCTTATCACAAAAAAAAAAAATCTTTTAGGCACACACAGACATCAAGTATCAGCCTGTGAATCTCAACAACGGTGACAAGCAACATATTCTGATCAACAGATCAACTCTGAACATTAGAAAACAAGCTACTAAAAAGTCACAGAAAAACAGCAAAATTTTAATAGTGAGAATAAATGAAATTACTAAGACAATTTAGCTCATAATTTATTCATACAGCAATGCATGATGGGAGCCATGGATGAATTTTGATTGGTGGCTCCCAGAATGCACTGCAACATGCTTTATGATGGCCACCACTGTTGAGATTCACAGGATGATTCTTGATGTTTGTGTGTTTAAATGAGCGCTTTTTATTAAAAATCAGAACTCTTAAAAAAAAAAAAAAAAATTGTATTGTAAAGCTGATCTTGTGCTGTCGGATCACAGTGCTGCTGTAATCAATAATGTAAATCTAACTCAGAGATTGGGCTCTGAGTTCAGTGATTCAATCAAATAATGTTTATGTAAAAACATAACCAACAACACCTGATCGTCTTTTAACTTTGCTTGTCTGTTTGGTTTTAATGCAGTTAAAACTGCCCAAACAAAATCTAATACTAAAAAGTCAAGGGTCAAGAGCTCAACTAAAACAAACCCTGACCTCGATGATGGTAACTTAAAAATTGTGATTTTCTCCTTTGGTGATTCTGCTTTTTATCATCAGGTGTCTTCAATAATGCTCAATCATCACTCAATTTATCACTTAATTATCTCATTAATGCTTCAGTGGATGAGATAAAAATATGGCAGGACTTTTACTTTCTGACCCCTGGAATGTCCACCTCTGGAACAGACCAAATTAAAGAGCAAAGGAATTAGTTATACATTGCATAAAACATTAATTACAAGACTGTACAATAAACAGTAGTAATGTTTGCATTGTCTTCATGCACTTACTGTACTTTCCAACACATATATCAACAAGTTTATGTTGTTATAAGCAATGTTTCCAGCCCAGAATCGACTAATCAATAATAACTGTTTTGATCATCTTGTCTTAACAGGTTTGGGCTAAGTGTTTGAATTGCATTATATTGTAAACAAGATTGGATATTAATTAATAATAAACATTATGGGTCAAAATAAAGTCATAACACAAGATTACAAACACATTGTAGGGTATAGTGTCAGACAAAAAAAAACAACAAAAAAAACCCCTTCTGTTTACTGTCAAAACTGCCAAGTGCCAATCCATTGACAACAACACAGTTAGAAATTCATGTATGTATTTCATTCCTGATAGCTGTTGTCAGCTATGACCATTGAAAATGACCATAAATTTCCTTTGTGCACAAAATTTGTTTGTGCATAAATGCTGCCTCCAGAATCATTACCTGAAAGGTGAGGCTGTCCACAATTACAAATGTGATATTTATTTTATACAACAACCTCACTATAAATCTGAGCGGTCTTTATTTGATTTGATTTGATTTGATGAACAAACACTTTTCATCAACAAACAAAAAACTTCCATATAATCTTATGAACAAAAGTACACTGTAAATTGACATTGGTTAGAGACATTGTTACGTCCACACAATTGTAAGTTAATGTTGGCTTGAGACATTGACTTGAAGTTGATTTTTTGTTACTTTACTTGATGACTAAATGTCAGTGTTTGACATTAATTTGATGTTGGCTTCAGATGTTGGCTTAAGTTTGAATTTCAGTTAGTTAATACTACAACCTAAAACCAACACGATGTCTAATGTCAAATGATTTTGGAATTTGAAATTGTTCGGAATTACCATTATGATGGTAAGGAGACATTGGTTTTGGTTGCCATATCTGATGACTAAATGTCAGTATTTGACGTCATTTTGACGTTGGTTTAAGACGTTGATTCGATGTTGGATTTTGGTTGGTTAAAACCACAACCTAAAATAACAAAAGATCAATGTCTAATGATGTTAGAGTTTGACGTTGAATAGACGTTACCACTATGACGTATAGAAGACGTTGGGTTTTGGTTGCCATACCTGACGACTAAATGTCAGTATTTGACGTCAAATTGACGTTGTCTTAAGATTTGAGTCATGTTGGATTTTTAGTTAGTTAATGCCACAACCTAAACTAACAAAAGATCAACGTCTAATGATGTTAGAGTTTGACGTTGAATAGACGTTACCACTTTGACGTATAGAAGACGTTGGGTTTTGGTTGCCATACCTGACGACTAAATGTCAGTATTTGACGTCATTTTGACGTTGGTTTAAGACGTTGATTCAATGTTGGATTTTGGTTAGTTAAAACCACAACCTAAAACCAACAAATATCAATGTCAAATGACGTCGGTATGGCCGTCAAATTAATGTTGTTATTAGACATTGGTTTGACATGAATTTTGGTTACCAGACGTCGCGACCTAAATTTAACCAAATACTAACGTCTTATGACGTTCTGTGCCTGCTGGGACTGCTGGGTCATTCTTTGTCAAATTAACCAGATTTCAGATACTTCCTCGGCTGAAATGTTTTATTTTGTTAATGTTCAAATTAATGCTTTAATGTTGAGATTTTTTCCCCCATCAGTTTAAACGCGTTAAAAATATTTAACGCATTTAACGCAGCATCTGTTGTTTCTGTCATCTTTAGGCTGCAGTATACGATCACGTTATAATTCATTCAAGCTATTAAAACCACACAACCACAATAAAGATGCAAAAAAGAACTCAAATCTGTACTGTTGCACTGTCTGTGGAGCAGCTCTTTGTGAACTAACACCGAAACACATGCACAGAATGCTGCTTCAGACAGCGCTGCATTGAGTTCTCTTAAAGACTAAACAAGGACTGAACGGACTATAACACACAAAATGATGTCAAAATTCTCATTTTATGTCAAAAGTATCCTCGTAAGTGCAATCTTAAATGAGTTAAAATTACTTAAGGTGACAGGAGCCTAATAAACCTGCTGCTGTCTGTTCATTTATGTTATTCAAAGAACAAAAGACAATGAGAAATTCACCCACTGCTCTTGACTGAATACTTTTGTAGCTTTAATAAGGATTGATCTAAATTCACTTTATAATATATGTGTCACAAACAGAAGAGCACGAGGAATATTCAACACTGGACTTTATTGAAGAATCGACAGGAATACTTGGGAATAAACAGAAGGAAAAGATTCAACTGCTAACTTAACTCCTAACAGTCATTGTTCTCTTTTGCAGGACAGGAAATGGATACAGTGTGCATGAGATCCAAAGAAGGCAAAGATGATGATTCCCACAGGGAGAAGATGAGTGAGTCAGTTAAATCATATACTTGTAAATGTGATGAGACCAGACAACGCAGTGATGGTGTACAGAATCCTTAATGACCAGAGACAGGTGCAGGCGGGTAATATTCCGGGGATTGGGAATGAGTGGGAGGAGCTGAAGAATCTGTCGCTGGGATAGAGGATGAGTTTGTGAGAATATGCAGTGAAGACTGTGTAGTGTTTGATTATTCAATTCCTGTATATTTACAAGTTAGACCTAATCTTGTTTACAAGGTTAAATGTGTCAAAAACAAAACCTTTTTTGTGCATTTTAGCAGGGCAGATAAAAATCTGAACATTGATTGCTTCCAATTATAATGTAATGTTGAATGGCTATAATTAATGGCTAAAATTGAGGGGGAAAAATCCATTTAATAGTGACATCAGTATCAGTACTAGTATCAGGGATACTGGCCTTCATTCATGCTTAGTAAAAATATGCAATTAAACAAACATTTAAAATATACCTTCTTTATGTTGTTTCTATTGGAGATTCAATGTGAAGTATTACAATATAAAAAATATATATAAAAACTTTAATGTTAATTACAGAAAAATGTGTGATTAATTATAACACTAATTTAATACTTCTTGAGTTACAGGCATCCAAACTTTGGGGGAAGAAAACATGAAAAGTGCTTTTTCCCATGTTTGAACTGTCAGCATTGGTGTATAACGCAACAAGACTTGCTGAAGTACATTTACATTTACATTTATTCATTTGGCAGACGCTTTTATCCAAAGCGACTTACAAGTGAGGAATACAACAAGCGAGTCGCCATGACGAGGCAAATAGACAAGAAGTGCTCATAATACAAGTTATAGGCAGTGCTCAGATTATCATAAACTACAATGAGAGGGATTAGAGGAAGTGAAAGGATAGGAATAAGAAGTTTTTTTTTTTTTTTTTTTTTTAAGATGAGGTTAAGTGCTCACGAAAGAGATGGGTTTTCAGCTGTCTTTTGAATATTGCCAGGGATTCCGCATTCCGGATGAAGGCAGGAAGATCATTCCACCAGCAAGGAACAGTGAATGAGAATGTTCTGGAAAGTGATTTCGTGCCTCTCTGTGATGGTACCACAAGCCTTCGCTCCTTTAATGAGCGCAGGCTTCTGGTAGGAGTGTAGACTCGTAAGAGTGAGTGGAGGTAGGAGGGTGCTGAGCCTGTGGTAGATCTGTAAGCAAGCGTCAACGCCTTGAATTTGATGCGAGCAGTAAGTGGTAGCCATTGAAGAGAGATGAAGAGAGGCGTGACGTGGGCTCTTTTGGGCTCACTGAAGATGAGACGTGATGCTGCGTTCTGAATCATTTGTAGAGGTTTGATTGTGCATGATGGCAGTCCAGCCAGAAGTCAACAGATTTTAGTAAAAAACCTACTTATCTCTAAATATCAGAAATTTTGATCTGTTTATGACAAAGGATTATTTTATGTTGTAAAATGTCATGTGGTGTGACAAAACTTAATGATGTTTATGAATTAATACAGTTTCATCACATGATGTTTCATTAAATCATTAAATTAACTTTTATTGAGAATGGTGTAAAGGTTTTCCAATGGTGTGTAAACCATATGAGATCAACAAATACTTTTCTTTAAATTTGAAATGTGTTTTAAACAAGATTTGTCATTGACTCAACAGTAAAAGTAAAGCCTAAAAGTGAACTTGATGCTGGTGGGTAGTTAACAGCCGCTGACCGACAAGTGGGTAAAAAGTTGTTGTTGTTTTTATCGGAAAAGGGAAGGAAATAAGATCATCTGTTTGCCTGGTCAACTTCACACGTTGACAGCACTTTTGCAACAGTGTTCAAATTCTTTATAACTGGAGAAATCTGCAACATGTAAGTATACATGTAATTGTTTTAAGAAAATTGTCAAATTAAGATTTCGTTAACCATGTTATAACTTTAAATAAGTACAATTCATATAGGAGTTATTGAGATGATTTAAAAATAATGTGTGTCCTCTCTACATTTTTTAAATTCTGGACAAACAAGTAAATTGTTTTCAAAGTTAAAGCATGGACTTCAGACTCATATCACTGATCCTACTTATACACATTTCAGGTAAGATTGTTGTGTTAATGGATTATAGTGTATTAATGTCTTCTCAAAATGTATTTCTGTATACTACAGACATTTTAGACATGAAGGAGAGTTGCCTCACTGCTGATATAGTGTATCATGTGGTTTGTCATATAAAGATCTTTCTTTCATTGGTGCAAATGTTTTAGTCTGAGTGTTAACTTTTCATCAGGTGGTCTATCATTGGACCTTCTCTCTGTGACCTGTGAAGATGAAGATGTTTGTGCTCTGAGGGAAACACTGTGCAGCTGAGATGTTCTTATTCTGAAATCAACATCAAAACTGTGTCTGGT
>JAOTNS010000304.1:0-45000 GCA_028476615.1 Culter alburnus
GTTACAGAAGGCATGTGTACTTATAATGCGTAACTTTACGTATCGGGATTACTTTTTGATGTAACGTGTAACTATGTGTTTTCCCTCGAACCTGGATGCAACATTGATCTATGTGTGTTTGACCGGTCTGTTTGTGACTCTCGCAGGTATCAACACTATCAAAGTCAACATCCGCTACGCCAACTCCCTGGGCGGAGGCTTTCACTGCTGGACGACGGACGTGCGCCGCCGCGGATCCCTGCAGTCTTACTTCCTCTAGCCTGAAGGGTCAGGGCTTTTTTTTTTTTAATAACGCAGGTATTTTTGTAGCCATATTTGTGTTTTTGTAAGAATTTCATGAAAATGTATATCTATATGGTATGCATTATTTTAGGCGCATATACTCTTCCCTTCACTAAAGTGTTTTATAGCATCTGCCTCTTGATGTCATTCACAATAGCAGGAGTCAGGAACGCTACGCTACCGCTTATACATCCAACGTGTTTGATAGTTTTGCGTTGTGTTTGTGCTGTGATTCTCTAGTTTAACTTGCTGGGTGAGATTGCTCTTTATCAACACATGATTCTGTGTCAGGTCAAACTAAATCCAATAAAGAAACACTTGGAAATCAGTGTGACTGAACTAGTTTTCCATTTTGTGCTTCTGTTTGTGATGATCAAATGAACCACAACTAGATGAGAAGGGAAAGAAGTAACACTCACTAAATAATGCAGGTGTTCAGTGTTACTTTTTTTATGTACAAATTTATCAAACGGACAACATTTTCAGAATAAATTATACTAATCAACTAATTTAGTTCCAGACTAATTTTTTATATTTAATAACAAAGCTTTGATTTTGCACCAAATAATGATTACAAATGGGAAGATCAATTTGTTGGAAAATGCTTAGCTAAATAAAGTAATGCAATTTATTAAAATATATATATATATGGCTTTCTTCTTCAAAGGACAAGTTCAGAACAACTGCATTTTTACTCCATCCGCGGCGCGCTTTTAACGTTCCCTCCGCATGCATGCTGCCGTTCGTTGGCTCGACGCAGCGGTGATGACCATCACTCTCTGTCACACACACACAATCACTGTCAGTCACACACACACACACACACACACACAATCACTGTCAGTCACACACACACCACACACACACACACACACACCATCACTCTCTGTCACACACACACACGCTCACACACACACACAGTTTATAACTTGCAATTCCAAGATTATATGTAATTAATCAGGTCCAGAATTTTGGGATATAAACAGAATTACCTTTTTAATTTTTTTTATTCTGTGGTGGAAACAAGCTTCCATAAAACACACACTCACAGTGCTGCTAGAGTGCAGGTGTGTGTGTCATGTGACTGTCAGGTGGTCCACATGGTTCATGGTGTTTATTCTCAGATGGACAAATGTTTGGGAATCTCTGATGTGACAAATGATGCTTATTTATAATACATTCATTTACAATAATGCTAAATAATTATTGTCTAAAGATTATTACTATTACAGTTTTTTACAGACGCTAGGACACATTTCTCAATACTTAGGTCACTTTTGCAAAACTCTTCACACAGTGAGCACAACAGAAGTCTATGTGGGTGTAGTGGACTTAAGTTCGTAGTAAGGGAAGGAAGAGGTCAGGGACGGCAAAACTGCTGACTGAGTCTTTATTAAATATCAAACGGTTCAACAGAAAGGCTGTGCAACGCACAATAACGAAAATAAACAATCCACAAAGGGCTTCACTCCAGGTTCGGCATACGCTATCCACAAGGGCTTCTCTCCAAGTTTGGTTTACACAATCCACAAGGGCTTCACTCCACGAACCTCGGCACGACTCAGTCAACAGTTCCCCTCTCTCTCACACACTCCTGCTTCTCACGGCGTTTTGTCCTGTCTCCGCGCCAATCACTGGAATGAGAAACAGGTGTTCGTGATTTGTATTCAACCCACTCACTTACCACGCGTCTCCCGCTATTCTCTCCGGTTGCAGACCTCGCTGAACCACGCCCCCCTCGCCACATACCCCCACCGCCCGACTCAGGCCGGGGAGCCGTCCGGCCTGCAGCCCCCCCCCCCCCATTTCTGGAGAGGAAATCGGCCACAGCCATCCGAACACCCGGCCTGTGGACCACCTTGAACTTAAAAGGCTGTAGGGCCAGATACCAACGAGTGATCCGCGCGTTGGTATCCTTCATGCGGTGGAGCCACTGCAGGGGAGCATGGTCCGAACAGAGAGTGAATTCCCGTCCCAGGAGATAATAGCGGAGGGTGAGGACGGCCCACCTGATAGCCAAACACTCTTTTTCTACGGTACTGTACTTAGCTTCTCTCTTAGAGAGCTTGCGGCTAATGTACAGTACCGGCCGCTCCTCACCCTCTATCTCCTGGGACAGGACAGCACCCAGCCCTCTGTCCGACGCGTCAGTCTGCAACAGAAAAGGGAGAGAAAAGTCAGGAGAGTGAAGCAATGGCCCGCCACATAGAGCAGCCTTTACTTGGGTGAAGGCCTGCTGGCACAGCTCCGTCCACTGGACCGTATCTGGAGCATCCTTTTTAGTTAGATCAGTCAACGAGCTGGTGAGGGCCGAATAGTTAGGTACAAACCTTCTGTAGTATCCCGCCAGCCCGAGGAACTGTCTAACCTCCTTTTTGGTCTTGGGGCGCGGACAGGTCGCAATCGCTGCTGTCTTGTCAATTTGGGGACGCACCTGCCCATGCCCCAAGTGGAAGCCCAGATACTTTACCTCCACGCGCCCAATTGCACACTTCTTCGGGTTGGCCGTGAGCCCAGCCCCTCTCAGCGATCTCAGGACGGCTCTCACATGCTGCATATGCCGCTGCCAATCATTACTATAGATAATAATATCATCTAGATAGGCAGCCGCATACACAGCATGGGGCCGGAGAACCTTATCCATGAGTCGCTGAAAGGTAGCCGGTGCCCCGAACAGCCCGAACGGAAGCGTAACGAATTGGTGTAATCCGAACGGCGTCGTGAAAGCTGTCTTTTCTTTGGATAAAGGCGACAAGGGGATCTGCCAGTACCCTTTCGTTAAGTCCAGTGTCGAATAAAATCGAGCCGCACCTAGCCGGTCAAGCAATTCGTCCACCCGTGGCATTGGATACGCGTCGAATTTCGACACTGCATTCACCCTGCGATAGTCCACGCAGAAACGAACCGAGCCGTCGGTCTTGGGAACCAAAACTATCGGGCTCGCCCAGTTACTGCTGGACTCTTCTATTACTCCCATTTTCAGCATTGCCTCTAATTCGTCCTGAACTACTTTTTTCTTGTGTTCAGGTAACCTATACGGCCGGCTGCGAATCACCACGCCCGGCTCCGTCTCGACATGGTGCTGAATGAGGTTGGTACGTCCCGGCAGGGGAGAGAACACGTCTGCAAATTCTGATTGCAATTTAGATAAATCAGTGAGCTGGGAGGGCGAGAGGTGATCTCCTCCCGGGGTCAGAGCGAGGGATTGAGTTTTTATATTCGCCTCTGGCCCGAGATCATCCTCTCCGCTAATCACCGTCGCCAGCATCACTGACTCTGCCTCATTCCATTTTTTCAGTAGGTTGAGGTGATAAATTTGACGGGCCCCCCTCCTGTCGGACCGTACCACCTCATAATCGAGCTCGCCCACTTGCCGTGTGACCTCAAAGGGTCCTTGCCACTTTGCAAGTAATTTCGAATTTGAAGTAGGGAGTAATACAAGCACTTTCTCTCCCGGTGCAAATTTGCGTAAGTTAGACCGTCTGTTATACAGCTGGCTCTGTCTGTGCTGGGCTTGTAGCAAATTCTCCATTGATAGCCGCCCCAAAGTGTGGAGTTTTGTTCTCAAGTCCAGCACATACTGAATTTCGTTTTTGGCCTGAGATGGTCCGTCCTCCCAAGTCTCCCTGAGGACATCCAGCACCCCACGGGGCTGGCGTCCAAAGAGAAGCTCGAAGGGGGAAAACCCCGTGGAGGCTTGCGGGACCTCTCGCACTGCGAATAACAGAGGTTCTAACCACTTATCCCAATTTTTGGCGTCCTCTTGAACGAACTTACGAATCATGGATTTAAGCGTGCGATTAAAACGTTCGACCAGCCCGTCCGTTTGTGGGTGAAAGACGCTGGTACGAACTGATTTAATGCCCAATAATTCGTACAGTTCGCGTAACGTGCGTGACATAAACGCCGTGCCTTGATCAGTGAGGATTTCTTTTGGAATCCCCACTCGGGAGATTAAGCGAAACAGTGCATCCGCAACACTTTTAGCGGAAATGTTGCGGAGAGCCACTGCTTCAGGATATCGCGTTGCATAATCAACAATGACTAACGCAAAGCGATGTCCCCTTGCTGATCGTTCTAATGGCCCGATGAGGTCCATACCAATTCTCTCGAAGGGGACCTGCATTAATGGAAGTGGGCGCAATGGCGCTTTTGGGGTGGCCGGTGGGTTCACCAACTGGCATTCACGACAAGACGCGCACCACCTGCGTACATTCTCGTGAATGCCCGGCCAGAAAAACCGGGTCATGAGACGATTTAGTGTTGCTGCCTGTCCCAAATGCCCCGCCATCGGATTAGAATGAGCCGCGTGGAAAAGCATTTCCCTACGGCTCTTTGGCACTAATAACTGGGTTGTATCTTCTTTTGTCTGAGTGTCTTGGGTCACTCGATACAACCTATCTTTTATAATCGCAAAATATGGGTAAGCAAGCGGACGTCCAGGCTGGAGAGGCTGACCATCAATCATAGAGACCCTATCAAATGCATGTTTAATGTCTCATCTTGAGACTGCTCCAGGGGAAAATCATCGCGTTCCGGAAGAATTAGTCTTCCGGCTTCACTCAGATCCCCTGCAGCAGAACTCTCCGGTCTCTGATCAGTCTCTCCCACCTGTACTCGCGCTTGCTCACCCCGCGTTCTTTTCTCCCAAGAGGCATCCGAGCATAAACATCCCAATAATTGCTTAAACGCAGGCCAATCCGTCCCCAAAATTATCGGATGCCGGAGGTGCGGTTAACTGCCACCTCAACACTATGCTTTTGTCCCCTAAATTTAATTATGACGGACATTACAGGATATCTTACCACATCCCCGTGCACACACCGAACCCCAACCACGCGGCCTGTATCCAATGCCCCAGATGAAATCAGGCTTTGATGGACAGAGGTTTGGTTACAGCCCGAGTCCACCAAGGCCTGATAGGTACCCCCCTTGATACTCACAGGTATTTGGTACCCGCCAGCCTGACCAGGGGCGGCCTGTGGATCGTCGGGGACCCGGATCACCGTCCCGACCTCCATGACCGGACATTTATCCACAAAATGATCCGGATCCCCACACCGCCAACAGGCCGGCCCAGACCTGCCCGCCGCTCCAGTGGCAGAGAGTGGGCTGAATGGATGGCGCGGAGAAAGGGGAGAAGCAGGAGTGGGGTCCGTCCCGGCAGCAGGGAGTCCCGCCCCCCTGGGCTCTGGGTCCGTAGGAAGGTGCCTGTCCCGTTCCGCCCCGCCCTCGGGGCGGAACACGAGGTGGGCCGGGCGGACGAGACCTAGGAAGAGGGACAGGTCTAGAGAGAGAGGGGGACAAAAGAGAGGGAGAGAGAGAGGCAGCTGGAAGGGGTTCGCCGCCCCCTTGGCACGCCACCAGATGATCCTCCGCCAGTTGGATGGCTGAGTCCAGCGACGTGGGGCGGTGGCACTGGACCCACTCGGCCGTCTTTTTCGGGAGCCGAGTGATGAATTGCTCCAGCACCACGCGATCGACGACCAGGTCCACGTCGCTTCCCTCAGCCAGCAACCATTTGCGGCACGAGTCCCGGAGCTGCTGGGCCAACGTGAAGGGCCGGCCGGACTCACCCAGGTCGAGGGAGCGGAAGCGCTGTCGGTGCTGCTCTGGGGTCCGACCAACCCGCTGGACGATGGCCCGCCGTAGGTCTTCATAGACCAGGAGGTTCTGGACGGGGAGCTGCTGTGCCGCCACCTGAGCTTCTCCTGAGAGGAGCGGGACCAGCCTCATCGACCACTGGTCCCGCGGCCATTTACACGCCTCAGCGGATCTCTCGAAGAGGTCTAAGAAAACTTCTGGATCATCCAGTGGGCCCATCTTATTTAAGGGCAGGTGGACAGGCACAGCGGGCTGTTCGGTGGGCTCCCGGGGAACCTCCCGGTCAATCCAGCTCCGGAACGCCTCGCGGTCCTCCTGCTGGGTCTGAAGAATAGCTTGGAAGCACCGCTCCTGGTCGCCTCTTAACTCCAGCAGGGCCTGTTGTTGTTCGCGGTGCAGGACCGCGAGGGATGCGATGATGTCCGCAAATGTGGCGGAGGACGAAGATTGCATGGCGACGTGCTCCCGTCTTCCTTCCCGGGTTTCGGCACCAGTGTAGTAGACTTAAGTTCGTAGTGAGGGAAGGAAGAGGTCAGGGACGGCGAACAACTGCTGACTGAGTCTTTATTAAATATCAAACGGTTCAACAGAAAGGCTGTGCAACGCACAATAACGAAAATAAACAATCCACAAAGGGCTTCACTCCAGGTTCGGCATACGCTATCCACAAGGGCTTCTCTCCAAGTTTGGTTTACACCATCCACAAGGGCTTCACTCCACGAACCTCGGCTCGACTCAGTCAACAGTTCCCCTCTCTCTCACACACTCCTGCTTCTCACGGCGTTTTGTCCTGTCTCCGCGCCAATCACTGGAATGAGAAACAGGTGTTCGTGATTTGTATTCAACCCACTCACTTACCACGCGTCTCCCGCTATTCTCTCCGGTTGCAGACCTCGCTGAACCACGCCCCCCTCGCCACAGTGGGCTAAACTGAGGATCAGTTATCATTGCTTTGGCACAAAATGCATTCAATGACCACATCTCTCAAATTTCATGAATTATTTTCTCACTCAGACACAACAACTGCCAAAACTCTTTGTACGTACAGGCCAATTTGCACACGCTTACATACTGTTTTCAAAACTGTTAAACTTATGTCAAAACAATACATAATACAAAACTGAATAAGCAATTTGCTACATTCCTACAGTAATATTTTAATGAAATATATTTTAAATCTTAAAATTAAATGCTATAAAAACAATTGAATTGTATCTGTATCAGTGGATGGTGTGTTACAAATTCTTGTATTTTGGAATTACTCAGTGCAAAAAATAAAAAATAAATAAACAACATAAAATATTGACGAATTCTGCATCATGTCTGATTCATTCCAGTAACATATATTGCAGTGAATTATAAACAGAGATGTGTCCTTGTTTTACACAAGAAAACACTGTATAATGCTACATGATGTTAGTGTTTTTTAGGTCATTGTTTTGTGGGTGACAGAGTGTGTTTGTCGGCTGTCAACCTTTGCTAGTGTTCTGGAAGAATGAGTTGATTTGAGACCTGAATAAAGTGTTTTGGTAGATTTAGTGCATTTTGAATGTGAAATGAACTGCTTTGCCAAGCTGAAAGTTGGTTAGGAGAACTGTGTGAAGAGTTAGTAATGAGAAATGTGTCCTAGCGTCTGTAAAAAACTGTAATGTACCATTTATTTATTTTTGCAATATATTTTCGACCTAGTATTATGTTTCAGTATGAGTCACAGATGTGTTCAGACTCCAGATGATGGACTGAAATCATCAGATCATGGTGTGATTCTGAATAAATCGAGTGTTTGTCACAGTCTCAAGCGTCCTTCACTGATGGAGCTGAACATCTCCTCCGTCATGGGCACGAGCGTTTGCTCGGAGTCGTCCAGGAAGAAGAGTTTATCACGGATGACGTTTGGGTCGAATCCGTCCTGCACCAGCTGACCTTTGACCTGTTTGAAGGTTCCTGTCATGTCCAGCTGGTTCTGAGGAGGAAACGACCGTCAGACGCGTTGAGAACGGAAGCTCGTTTCCACATCAGAATCAAACATGAGCTGCGACTTTCATCTCAGAATTGAGAGTTATAAAGTCCAAATTCTGAGAAATAAACTTGCAATTACAAGGAAAAAGCTGCAGTTATGTTGTTATTTTCTATTCTGTGGCAGAAACAAGCTTCCATAGAAATGTTTCTTATTTAAAAAACACTGAAACCGAATGATTTTCAAGATCTCTTTAATACTGAATTTGTTTAGTATATAAAATCACAACTGAACTGAGTCCTGAAGAATTTGTTAAAGGGTTAGTTCACCCAAAACTGACGCTTCAAAACATTCATAAAGAGATCAAATAAATCCATATGAGTGGAGCGTTTAATCTAAATCTCCTGAAGAGACTCCATCACTTCAGATTTAACGTGTGCTTTTATTGACAAACACTGATCAGCGAACATATATAGTGAGAACCAATGAGGTTCATTCTCACGCGTCACATGGCATATTTGAGCTTCCGCAACAACCAATGAGGTTCATTCTCGTGTGTACGGTTGAGCTTCTGTTTATGTTCGCTGATCAATGTTTCTAAAAGATGGAGGTAAAAACAAGGCATTACCTGTATTCTGATGAAGCGCGGTCTGGCGTACGCCGGCAGGAGGTTCTTCATGTGATCGTATGTGGCAGAAGCGTCAAACTCCATCCCGTCTGTGAGCTTGAGAGCCGCCATTCCAACACGCCCCTCGTGACCTGAGATAAAAACACCTGAGACGGGCCTGACGCTGACCTCTGACCCAACACAAGCTGCTCGTTTCAGTCCTCACCTGGAACTCTAACGCCGTAGACGTTTGCGGCTTCAATGAAATCCAGCATGACCAGAATTTCAGACACCTCAGTCGTTGCCACATTTTCTCCTTTCCACCTAAATCAGCAGAAGCACATGAATTACTAGCGTTCACGCGCGTCCTTCAGTCACGAAGCCGCTGCGCCGGACGCGTCTCACCGGAACGTGTCTCCAATCCGATCCTGGAAGTACAAGAAGCCGTCGTGGTCGGTGAGGATGAGATCTCCAGTGTTGAAGTACAGATCTCCCTTCTTAAAGACGTCCCTCAGCTTCTTCTTCTCTGTTTGCGCAGGGTTTTTAGCATAGCCATTAAACGGAGTGATTTTACTGATCTTTCCCACCAGCAGCCCAGTTTCACCTGTACAGTAAACACACACACACACACACACAATTTATTTCAATACAACTAATTATCAGAGAGGCTCACTGCAGAGCTTGACATCCAGATCCACCTCTCTGGACATAATGGGTGGAGCTTGAAGGTTCAGCCACACCCTATCCCTATACCTAATTAGGTTAAGCTCCGCCCATTACATCCAGAGAGGTGGAGCTGGTCGTCATTTGGCTACTTTAATTATGATGTGGCTTCCTCCTTTTCCTCCAGAAGTGTTCCAGAGCCGAACACCATGAAGAAGCCGTATGAAATGATCCGTCCCAGCAGATCAAGCTCTATATTATCTAATTAAACCGTCTTACCTGGAGCGACTTCGACACAGTGTCCGGCAGCGTCCCGCACCGGCTCCTCCGTCTCCGGATCAAACTTAATGAAGGCATAACGAATGAGCATCTGCACACAAACACACACGAGTTCATCATCACACACACACACACACACACGCAGAATAACCTCAGATTTCACATCATGTTTAGTGTATTATGGGACCTTGTGGACCGCAGTCACTCTCCCGATGGAACCGATTTTCCCAGTATAATTGATGAATCCGACGTTTCCCTCAGTCGCTCCGTAGCCCTCGCAGATGCGCACGTTTCCGAAGCGCCGCAGGAATTCCTCCCAGGTGTCGGCTCTCATCCCGTTCCCCAGCGCCAGACGCACGCTGTGATCGCGCTCGCCGTCCCTCTACACACACAGCAGACGCTCAAACACTCTTCTGCTCACATCTGAGTCACTCCATCAGGGATAGTTCAATCAAAAATAAAAATCATTTACTCTCCCTCATGTCCTTCCAAACCCATAAGACTTTCATCTTCAGAATAGGCATGTGACGGAATCAAATTTTCATGTTGCGATAATTGCTGAAGCTTTATCACGGTATACGGTATTATCACGATATTGAAAATAAGTTGCAAAAAAAAGTGTTGTCAGTATAACAGGTTTAAAGGTGCTAAAGAGGATGTTTTGTTTTATACATTTTTGCAATATTACTTGAAACTGTCTTTACTAACTGATAAAAGACTATTTATTAGGTGCACTGAAAGGAATAATGTTAATATACATCATCTGTGCACGAGGTAGGGCCTTAAAAACATCAGCCAACGATCATCGCGTAAACGATTGGCCCTCTGGCTTGTCAATCACTGCCGTGACGTTCCTTGTGAGAGACGCGCGGCTGCGCGCTCCAGTAACTTTCCACACTCCACAGGCGCCGCATGCGATGTTTTTGTCAGGAGACAGGAGTAACAACTGCAGATTATGAGTTACCTGCGGTGAGTCCGACATAATGAATCCACTAACACGACACAGCGAATGCCGGTGGTCGTGTTCCAATACGAGTGTTTACGAGTTTTGGGAGGCTTTCCTTCGAAGGAGGGGGGGTGTTCTTACGCATGCGCTCATTTCAAAAACTCAGTAACAGTCTTTGGATTCTCAGTCGACGAAAAAAATCCTCTATCACCTTTAAGAACTCTTTTTGTAATAAAACGAACTGAATGTTTAAATACAATAATACAATAAATCAAAAAAATATATAAAGTACCATTTTCAAACAGATTAAAGTGCAAAAGAATAAAAAGAACAACAGGAAACACTTTACAATAAGGTCTCATTTAATGCATTAACTCAGATTGAGCAACAGCTACATTTGTCACAGAAAGTGTTATTTTTTTGTTAATGTGAGTTAAGAAACACAACTGATCATTGTTAGTTTTATCTCAGGTCCATTAAATAAGTTCTTTTGATTTTAGTAATGTTATTAAACAGTAACTAAGAATAATTAATGCTTTATAAGTATTTTTCATGGTCAGTTTGGTAATAATGAATTAACATGTTAACTAATGAAGCCGTATGTCTCAAAGTTTTACTGAACAATAACAAATAATCAGAACATTTCCAATCATGTTGTAGTCCAGATTAAAATATAAAAATGTTTAAGTTTGAAAATAAATAGCCTATTAAGTCTTTAAGTATTTGGTGCTGTGATGAACAACACTGAGATTACAAAAATCTGAATGTCTGTTTGAAGCATTTTAAAAACTTCACCGGGGGTTTCCGGGGTAACCGCTGCATTTCTGCTGTTCCATCAGCGCCCTCTGCTGTCAGAGAGTGAACGTGCACTTTCATTCAGCGCGTCTCCTTCACTCGTTCCGTCATGTGCTTCTCGTGCATGTTGGGCTTGTTTACATCTGAGCGCATGTTCTTTTGACGCAGCATACAGCGGTGTTGTGCATCTTATACGGTTGAAATTTGGTATAATTTACGGTATTTTGAAGTGCCCATGATAACAATATCGTGCATATTCATTATTGTGATATATCGCATTACCGAATATCGGCACAAGTCTACTTCAGAACACAAACGTATCGAGCTGATTTAAGGGGCTCATGGGAACTTTACCTGGGGTGTGTTGCACAGGTACCGCATGACCTCTCCGATGTACTGGATGACCGTCACCTTGTGTTCCCGACAGTCATCCCAAAACCGGGAAGCTGAAAACTTCCTCCTCAGCACCACCGTGATCCCTGAAAACATAGACAGATGCATGAGCAGCTCCAACCCATAGAACCCCCTTCACTGGTTCACGCGTGACCTTTCCAACATGATTACGTCATGCGTGGAGCATCACAGAGCAGTGCAAGACGAGCATTTGTGGTTAAATGTATATAAATGTTTAGTCTAGATTAGACTCTTATTCCTCGTCTGGGATCATGTAGAGCTCTTTGAAGCTGCACTGAAACTGACATTTGGACCTTCAACCCGTTGAACCCCAGTGAAGTCCACTATATGGAGAAAAATCCTGGAATGTTTTCCTCAAAAACCTTCATTTCTTTTCCACTGAAGAAAGAAAGACATCAACATCTTGGATGACATGGAGGAGAGTAAATTACCAGGAATTTTAATTACAAAATGACTCTTCAGGAAGTCAGTGACTCTGAACATGAAACTTGTGACTTTACTGCGCTCTATGGCTCCTGTGAGGCCGACGAGGAAGCCGGCGCTGTGGTACAGAGGCAGGTAGGCGTAGATGATGTCGCTGGAGGTCACGCCGGTCAGGTGCTGCATAAACGACATCATCCATACTCTCTCGTGGCTGATCACCGCAGCTTTCGGAAGACCTGCGACACACAGACGAATGTGAGCGAGCGCCGCAGACACTGACACGCGTCCGAGAGCGCGGGAGCTTCACCTGTGGTGCCGGAGGTGTAGATGTAGAGGGCGGGGCTCTTGATGCTGATGTCACGTCTCAGACTGAGGGGCGGAGACTCTTCAGACGCGCCGCTCACTTCTGCAGACAGATTCACGATGCCGTCCGTCTCACGGGCGTCTGACAGCACGAACACAGACACGTCCTGCTCACGGAGAGACGGCAGAACTTCAGCAACCGCCGCCGCCAAATCTGCAGAAAAAACATCACAATGTTTAATGCTTTTAGGATCAATGCACTGGCATTTCCATCTGACAGTACTTCAAAAACTCATAAATCATACTGAACTACATTAATTTACACTTGACAATATAAATGCAAAACAGAATTTGAACAGAACTCAATCCTGATATCCTGAATGTTATTCATAAGATCCAGAACTAACTTCACTTCATCTAGATAGATAGATAGATAGATAGATAGATAGATGAGGTCAGTTCTGGTCAGATTGGAGGGTTGCTCTTCATCACCTGCATCAGTGAGGAGGACTGTGGCGCAGCAGCAGGTCAGGCAGTGCAGCAGAGATCTGCTCCTGATGTTCGTGTTCAGGAGCGCGACCGTGCAGCCCAGTTTGGCGAGCGCGAGCCACGTCCACACGAACAGGGGCGCGTTTCCGTGAAAGAGCGCGACGATCTGACCTGGACGCACCTGTGCGCGCTCCCGAAGCGCGTTTGCCACTCGGTTACTGACCCTGTCCGCGTCCCGGTAAGAATAACTCTCTCCCTCAAACACGATGAAGCGCTTCTCCGGGTGTTTCCTCACGGAGTCCTCGAAGCGCTCCAGGATCGTGTAACACGGAGTTTTGCGGCCGAATTGCCTCACCTGCCTCCCGACGTTAACGAGTTTGAGTACGTAAATACAATCCTGAATAAAATATGGGAAACGAAAGTACAGATAAACTAATAAAGAAACGACCAAACCGACGAGAACCGAATAAAACATGTTGATGCGACCGTTGGAGTGATTTGAGCGGTTAAGGGTCTAAAGTTTAAATGTTCGATTGGCCAATCAGTGCGCAAGGCGGTAACTGACAGCCAATCCATTCCCCACAATCATTAACTCCTTCGAACACGTAATGACTGTTTTGGAAACATGTCATATGATATTCATTGATCATAGAAACCGCGAACTATTATTATTATAGTCACCATGGCTGCGTTCCAGTTCGTTTTTTAAATGCCCTTCCCTCGCTAACTTCCCTCGGTCTCGTTGACTCGGATGTACGTCATTGCTTAGGTTGCACGAGTGCCCACTACTGGCGGAACCTTTGCAATGGGCTGAACTGGAACGTCCTAAGCCCTTGATCACTTGAAATCCGCAATGGAGCCGCTTTATTATTTATTTTTTCCCCTTACAAAATTGTTTAATACAGCATTCTATATGTATATATGTGTTTTTTAAATGTTTAAAAAATAATTAATATATCATAGAGTTGTTTGTGGTGGGGTAAATTAAACGCGATATGCGGTGACGTCATAATCGTGTTGCATTGTGGGTTATGGAGCTGCCTGAAGTGTACATATGAAGTAGACTCGATTTTGACTGAGGGAGCGAGGGTCTGGGCACTTCACGAAGTGGAACGCACTTCAAAATGGCGGCAGGGATTCCCCCGAGGGGAAGTGCTTAGGGAAGTTTGCCCCTTCGCCAGAGTTTGACTGACAAGCGATCTAACCAATCAGAACGCCGAATCCGCCATTTTGTCAAAGCAGTTAGGAGTTACAAGATTAACCTCGGTGGACTTGAACTTGAAAAATGGTGTACTGACATCTTTCAGCATTTTAAACAACATTCTTTCTGATGTTCATTCATGTTTATTTGATGCTATAAATGAACTAGTAGGAAGAGATGATCGGTTCACGAGCCGCTTGAGCTGAGGCGCTACAGCGATCTGTCACGACACATTAAAGAGCCACAAAACGCTTTTATTGTTCGAATTTCTTAAAAAATTACACAGTTTGAAAGATGGGACTTTGTTTAATATCATAAGTAACCTGCTCTGTCTTGTCTGTCGACGTGTTGTCAGTGTCCTCTTTGCTCCGCGATGTATATTTTCACTGCGTGTGGCGTGACAGCTCATGGCTCGTCAGACAAAGCAACAGTAACTAAGGGGGGCGGGTCTTTGCGAAGGGTCAATTGAGCGATTCCAGTAGCTCACTTTGATTTCTGAAATAGGGGTGAAGGTCTTTTTCTCAGTCACCTCCAGTGCTGGGGGTAACGTGTTACAATCAGATTACTTTTTCAAGTAACTAGTAAAGTAGCGCAAGTTATTGACATGTATTGACTGACAGCTCTCCTGTCCTCATGTTGAGAAATAAAGTTCAGAGGGGTCGCTGTGTGAACATGATGTTATTGTAGTTCTAGACTCAATGTGAACATTTACTCATCTCACTTTCACAAAAACATTCCGTTTTCCTCAAAATTATGTAATGCAATTAGTTACTTTTTTTAGGGAGTAACTCAATATTGTAATGCATTACTTTTAAAAGTAACTTTCTCAAACACTGTCACCACAATGGCAAAAAGTGTCCCAATCAACCTGAATTCACCCCCATATGGGAATATTTTGTGAATACTCATAACTTCTTTAGTCTTATACATACATTCAGTTCATTTTGTGTCCTTGTTTGATATAAATGTTGAGTTTATGTGCCTGTGAACATCACAGATCTCATATTTCAGTAAATGTTCCAGTCAGGTGATTAATAATCAACTCTCCACTTGTTTGTTGGTTTAGATCACATCATCAAGATATCCTTTATTTACAACACTGGCTCAATAATAAATGTAACATTGGAGTTAATATGGAATTCATTATTTATAGAGTGATCATAGATTCTGTCAGAGTGAAATTCAGTAGAAAAGGTCAAATGTGACTGACAAGGTTTTAAAAAACACAAACTAATGCAGTAAAAGGACTCTGTTATGATCTGACTGTAATTTAAAGAGCAGCTTTTGATCGTTATTTTATTCACAGACGTGTTTCTCATTTTTAGTACTTCAATAAAATATTTGTGAGCAATGTTCACCTAAACAATAACAGTTAGAAATCAGAGTTTGATGGCGTGAGATACGATCTGCTGGTAGACGGATGGGGTCAGTGAGACGTACGTCCTCTCACGCTCACACAGGAAGTACAGCGGATCCGAGGTCATGCTGGGATTGAATCCGGCCTCCACCAGCCTGAACTTCAGCTGTTTAAAGGTGCCGGTCACGTCCATCGAGCTCTGGAGAGAAAACATGAATGGATATTATTTAATCAACTGCAAGCTTGAATTCTGACATGATTAAGATACAGCTGTATCATCTGACGGGGAGAACTCTACCTGAATCCGTATGAAGCGAGGTCGTGCGTATCCCGGCAGGAACCTGCAGACGTGGTTGAACGTTTCGGTGCGATCGAACTCCATTCCCTCCATCAGTTTCAGTGCTGCCATTCCGATCCGACCCTCGTGACCTTCACAAACACACAGACGAACATCAGCGACGTCACACCTGAGAACGACATTCGCAGCAAACGCGGCTTCAGCAAACCTGGAACTCGAACTCCGTAGACGTTGGCCTCTTGGACGAACTCCAGCGCGCTGATGATGTCCGAGACTTCGGTGGTGGCCACGTTCTCTCCCTTCCACCTGCTCACAGATGGACATTCACATCAGCTCCACCAATCAGATTCACTTCAACAATCTGATGTCTGACAGCTGCTGAAAACACCTGAACGTGTCTCCCACTCGGTCCTGGAAGTAGATGAAGCTGTCATGATCGATCTTCAGCAGATCGCCGCTGTTGAAATAGAGATCGCCGCTCTTGAAGACGTCACGCAGCCTCTTCTTCTCTGTTTGTGCCTCGTTTTGCGCGTAACCCACGAACGGAGCGAGTCCGGTGATCCTGGACACCAGCAGCCCCGTCTGCCCTGGAAACACACGAACACAAACTGTTATAATACTATTACTGTGAAGCTGTTTTGAAACAATAGAAATAAAGCTGACTTGACTCTGAGAGACTGTCCTCTTTGGTCAAAAATTATGGAAAAATTTGGAAATTTTAAATTTTTTTGCTTCAGCAGAATGGGATGACACTTGGTGACTTGTCGCATTAGCTATGTGAACACAGAAAAACCATGGACATGATTCGGATATGTTAAAGGGTTGAAAAAAATAGCCACACTTGGTTCCTTCACAGTCAAAAATTACAGTCATCGGAAATTAATGGGAAAATATGAAAAAAACCCAAAACTTAGACAATATTTTAGTGGTACAAACTACAATTCAAAAAAAGTGCATAGCAATGAAGGGGGGACACTGTAAAATGTCTGCAAAATAGACATTTTTGTTACATTTTTATTGAATTTTAATGTTATGTGTAATAGACACTTCAAATCAACAACAACAACAAAAGAAATCTAACCCATGACAAAATCTTGAAAAAAGTCTTTAAGAATGTCTATGTATAAATCCAAAACTTAATAAAAATATAAATAATAAATATAAAATAAAAATATTTATGTCTAACAACCGCTAGAGAATTTATAAGCCACTTTAAATAGGACTCTACAGGCATCTAGTGGTTACATCATGGCATTACATGAGTTTTCTTTTTTACTGCCACCAGATGGCACTAATCTACCTTCAAAAAATTGAATTTTAAATGCCTTGTCTCTATTTAACGTGGAATACTGCTTAATTGAAAAATAATTAAAAAATATATTAGAAAGAAATTGTGTGTTATTTTCATTAGGGGAAAAATAGCTAATAAAAATTGCATAAATATTGCATAGTATCATAAAATACCCCCATTTCAAGGCTTCGGTCAATTTTGACTCTAAACGAGGAGGAGCAGAGGGTTAAAGGAAAATATAAGAATATGATCCGAGAAACCTCCAGATCTTATTAAAATCTTATTAACATCATATTTGTTCATTTGGTCAGTAAGGCTGAACCATTAAAAATTAATCTCATCTGAAGTGTTTTTTCTGTGGAAGATCCGAGAAATGGTTTGCCTAAGAAGATGAAATCAGCTGACTCGAGTGATGATGTCAGAAGCGGTCTTGAGACGTATTTATTTTCTTCTGCATTTGAATAAGTTGTTTTTACTTTAATGTCATTGTTTTTACTGATATGTACTGCAGTTTGTAGTTTTGAAAGTGCTTCAAACGTTTGAGTTTCTTTATATGGGACTCTAGAGGGAGTTCAAGCATGTGTCATGTGTAAGCGCGTGACCTCTGACCTTTAGGCACCTCAACACACAGGCCTCTGGAGTTTCTGACCGGCTCATCTCGCTCCGTGTCGTACTGAATGAGGGCGTAAGGGAACAGTTTCTGTGTGACGAGAGAAAAACAGTGAAGTTCAGCGCTTTCCGGTGCAGTCCGGCTCAGCGAGCGTCACGTGATCAGTGTCACGTGATCCCAGCGTTACAGTCTTACCTTGTGCAGCCAGCTGACCCGTCCAACGGCTCCGATCTTCCCAGCGTAGTTCACGAATCCCAGGTTTCCCTCCGTGGAGGCGTAAAACTCTCTGACTTCAATGTGACCGAATCTCTGGAGGAATTCCCGCCATACGTCCGGCCGGAGTCCGTTCCCGATGGCCAGACGCACGCCGTGCTCTTTATCTCTCTCGCTCTGAAAACACAAACAAACAAATGACTCCACTGGAGCGAACGCTGCGTGATCATACTGATTAACACTGATTACAGAGGGATGTAATTCCTCCACACACTCGTGAGGAAACTCAAAGACTCTCGCTGGAATTTACAGTCCAGTACAGAGTGAAGCCTGAAATAAAACGTGATCCTCCACACATGTCGTAATGCGCTCAGGAGATCGCTTTCACTGCAGTAAAGGCCAGCAGCTATTCCGAGATCAGCGCCCTGCCCTCGCCCGCCACTCTGATTGGCCGACAGCTGCGTCACATGAGCTCATGTGCTCGTCAGGATCCTGTTTCAATGACCAAAGTAAGAATTTGGTAAGAAGTAAGAATCATTTGCCTCCAAAACTTCAACGGCCAAGACACAAAACACCCAAACTGGACGTTTGATGGCGAGCGAGAGTGTGACTGTCCTGAAGTCAGCGAACGGCACTCCGGTACGCAGAATCAGAGCTATTTACAAGAACCAGCTGTGCTGGAGTCAGTTTACAGAGAGTAACAGCTGTACGACACACACACACACACACACCCTAAACACACACACACACACGTCCTCACTGAACGCACAAGCTGCCAGCGCTCTAAATCTTCTCAGTGTTTCAGTCAGCTGACATAAACAAACTAATGTACGAAATCAAAGTTGACAGCTCTTGTTCTTTATGTAATATTTTAGTGTTTATTCTAAATGATTTATCGTTTCACATCATCATTATTGTGTTAAATTCATGTTCTGGTAATCTTGAATCAGAATATCTTCCTCTTGCAGCATCTCTTCTCTTCTCTGATGATGAGGGCGGGGCAACCTGTCACTCACATGAGATCCACCAATAGCAAACCACAACCATCCAATCAATTCCCCACAGACAAAATCAAGCCCCGCCCTACATTTGTTCTTGTTTGAGAAGCGATTCACTCAGATATGACACGATGGAGAAGAAAAGAGACTTCCCTTTCGTGACATCTTTATCCTACTATAAACTCCCACAAACCACTGTCAGGTCCTGCACATGATCACACTGAAGCACTTCTCCGCTCTAAGTGTGTGTTGTCAGGTGTGTGTCGATGACAGAGATCTCTGTACCTTCGGTGTGTTGCACAGATAGCGCAGAACCTCTCCGATGTACTGAATCACCGTCACCTCGTGAGTCCGACACTCGTCCCAGAACTGAGATGCGGAAAACTTGCGGCGTAATATTATAGTTGAACCTGAAATGAGAGAAACTGAGATTATTCTGATCCACATCAGCTCTGAGGCGATAATAGCATTAGGAGATCTGCGTGTGTTTGTGAGGCCGCCGGAGCGACTCGACCTTTAACCCGGTTAAGGAGGAATATTTGAGCGTTTCTGCTGCTTTACAGGGAGAGAGCGAGGGAATTACACACTGATCCGAAGGTCATGAAGTGCTCAAACACACACCTGTCTCTACGGAGCCCATGAAGCCCACGAGGAAGCCGGCCGTGTGATACAGAGGAAGGGTCACGTAAATCACATCGGTGTCTGTTACGCCATTCGACGCCAGCACAGCGAGAGCAGCCAGCAGACGCGTCTGAGTGATCACGGCTGCTTTAGGAAGACCTGAAACACACACACACACACACACACACACACACTCGTCACCTACAGCCAAACACAGGCGTACTAAACACTTCACAACCTCTGCTTACACTTCATAACATCACACATGAAATACTTCTGACTCCTTCAGTTTGAAAACAAATGCTTTGCTCTGAATTTGTTTCATATTTGTGACATTGAACAGAATCGATTGGAATAATGACTCTACTGTCTTCTGTAGAGCTGAATGTGAATTTCTCTCATATTTGATGAAGTTTGCATCATTGATTCTGTTATTTTCCTGTTTATTACTGTGAAGCTGCTCTGAATCAGTCTGTACTGTATGAAGCTGACTCTGCTACAAACTGAGGGCCGTGCCGACATCAGCTTCTGTTCATTCGTTTAGAAAGACGACTGGTGGATTCACCTGTGGTTCCAGATGTGTATATGTAGACGGCAGGGGACGTGAAAGTCACGTTTGCTCTGAGCGTTCGAGGAACGTCTGTGTCGGAGGATTCCTGCGCTGCTCTGGTCAGACTCCTCATGTGTGATGATTTCAGCTCTTCAGCCATGATGAAGATGCTCACGTCCTCCTGCTGGAGATCTTCACTCACCTCCTCGACGGCTCGCCGCAGCGCTGAGACCACAACAAACCCAACAATCACTTCATCAGAGCGGACCCGGATTCAAGGACGGCTCTTATTTACACACCCTTTGGTCATAGTTTCTATTTAAACAGTCTTTTTTTATTATTTATTTTGGCAGTAACTTGGTTTTGTGGTCTTTATTTCCCAATGGCATATATATTATAGCTAAGAACTTCCCAGCTTAACAAAAATATGTTGTAAAAACGTTTTTCTAACATTCTCCCTAAGGGGTTGTTTACCTAACAGCATTTTCAACTAAAAACAAAGCTTGTGCGTTTTGGTTGTTCATTTACACAACAGCATTTTGGGGGCCTGAAAACGTAAACTTTTGAGATTTATTTTTTGAAAACAATATCGTTATTGTCTCCGTGTAAACTACAAAAATGTGAATTTGTGAAAATGGTGTCATCATATGCATGCGTATTACGTGTTCAGTCTATAGGCATGTAGTGTTTCTTTACATAGTGACATCGCCATCTACTGGCCTGGCATGAATAATACAGCATTTTCATGAATGTGTGTGAATGGGGATCGTTTTGACAATGTCTGTATGCGAAGCAAAACTTTTCTGTTTTTAATACAATTGTTGTGTGTGAACGTACCGCAAGTTATGAAAACTTTATTTCTGAATGTTCAAAATGTCTATTTTTTTTTTTTTAAACGTTTTTTCTTGGTTATATTAATGTTAAAGTAACATTCCATTTTACGTCACTTTTGAATGTTCTCTGAACGTTCTGAAACAAGTGGGAACATTTAAAAAATGTTAGACAAACATCAAAATAAAACGTTTCCGCAAAAATGTTGCATGATGTAATGTATAAATAATGTTTTTGTGCTAACGTTTTGAGAAGATTATTAAATATCTGGGTAACACAAGAACTACCCAAACGCTGGGTTGTTTTGTCTGCTCTTCTGAATTCAATCTTCCTCTTGTTGTCTAGGATTTACAGCTGGTGGACGTCAGAATTCCCTCAGTTTGTTTTAAAGTAGTTCTACACCTAATAATAGAACAATTATTGGTCAAACATCAAAATAAAACGTTTCCGCAAAAATGTTGCATGATGTAATGTATAAATAATGTTTTTGTGCTAACGTTTTGAGAAGATTATTAAATACCAAATAACACTGAACGAACATTCTATGAACGTTACTGAAACAACGATTGTTCAGAACTTTGAGAGAACCGTTCTGTTCGCTGGATTCTATTGCTCCTAATTTAATAGTTTAATTTCAGAATGTTCACCCTTTATTCCTTTAAATTAATACTTATAACTTTATTCTAACCCAAGCTGTTTTCTGGCATTTATAAAGCGAATACAAGCATTTTTTCGCCTCTTTATGAGCCACTTTTCTTAAAGAGTGTTTCCCCACATGCTGCACTGTTTGTTTCTCACCTTCTGACGCGATCAGGACTTTGGCGTCGCGGCAGCAGCGGAAGCTCGCGATCAAACTCCTCGCGCGGATGCTGCTGTTGAGGAGCGCGCATGCGCAGCCGAGTTTGGCCAGCGCGAGCCAGCAGAAGATGAACGCGGGCTCGTTCAGCATGAACAGAACCGCCGTGTCTCCCGGGTTCAGAACCGACGCAGCCCGTAACGCGTTCGCTATTCTGTTGCTCTCTCTGTCTGCGTCTCTAAACGAGTATCTTTCGTTCTCGAAAACAATGAAGGTCTTGTTCGGCCGCGCTTCGACCTGTTCTAAAAATCTGTCCAAAGCGAGAAACAGAGGTCGCCTTCTTCTGCGGGAAACGAATTTGAGTAAAATCCGCAACAGCTCTGTGTGATAAACAAAGTCTGTCCAGAAATACGGGAAAAACAGCCTGAGAATCAGAGGACAGATGATCAGTCCGCCCAGGAGGACTGAAAGAAGGAACATGTTTGATGTGGAGATGCGAGAGTTTAACAAACACAGTCAGTTCAGTTTGAGCTGAAGAATGAAGTATTTCTGCTGAAGGCGGAGCGAGACGCGATTATGAACACGGTTTAAAGTTTCCTTCAGCTCAGAGCTGTGTGTGTGTGAGGACGGGAATCAGAAAACATCATATCCTGTCATTTTAGTAAACTTAGGAAAAATAACTTTTTCCCAAATTTAAATAAGTTTATGAAGTACAGCTCTGGTTCCAGTTTTGATTCCTGTTGTGATCCATTTGCTGCCATCATGCGTATTTTGCAAAATGATTTCATAATGTCTGAATGCTCCTACTCAATCCACATCAAAATGGCTGAACAATGTCTGGATTTGTTGAAAGTAAAGCGTCTGAACTGAAGCAGATATTTAGTGTGCATGATGACACACACTCTTTATTTGGTTTTATGGAAGCAGATTGTGAGATCTGGTTCAGTGCCAGACCTGCGCTGGGTTCACAGAACTGTTGCATCATTTCCAGAGCGTTCTGAACGTGTCGAGACCAGCGTCGCTATCAGTTCCTCGAGCCGCTCCTGATAGCAGCTGTTTTACTCCAGCTGATAAATCAAACTTGGCGACCTCTCGCTATCAAAACACAGGCTGCTGTCATTCAGCAAATAATTGTGACATCTCGCTCACAGCAGATGGCTGAATGAGTGGAAAGACATATTTACAGAGTCCTGATTCCCAGCATGCACTGCAGTAACGAGTCCTGTGGGCCAATGGTGCGTTTGAAGCACGGCGGTGGAAAGGACTGGATGTGAACTTCTCAAGGTTACAGTGATAGCAGAGAGAAGGAAGGAGCCGCGAACTGATAACGTCCTGCTGCACTCTTTTGTTTATGTAAAGAAAATTGGCTGACCTCGATCTCTTGAGTTATCAAACACATTTAACAGTAAAACATCCCGAACACGCGTGATTCCCTTTGCTTATGAAGCTACTCGTATGTTAGACGGAAACCTGCTGTTGCAACTAAACAGTCGCTTTCAGTCATTTTGCTGCTGAATAATACTAATGTAGTAGAATTGGAACAGTTCAATATTTCAAGAAGATGAATACTAAATCAGTCAAGCATATCTGGGTGACCTACTTCTGGAGTGTTTGTGGCGCAATGACTAGCAGTCGTATTATTGGAAACACAATTGAAACATGCAGGCATGCAACTATTTAATGAAAGTAGATCTGAACTGAAAGCTTGAACTGTTCAAAACAAACACTCTAAAAAAAAAACACTGGGTTAAAAACAATCCAATTTGGGTTGTTTTCAACCCGAGGGCTGGGTAAATATAGGAACTACCCAAACACCTGACCATCTGGGCAAAAATACGCCGGGTTGTTACGTCTGACCTAACGCAAACGCCGGTTGTTAACCCGGGATCTGGGTAACGCAAAAAATACCCAAACGCCGGGTTGTTACGTCTGACCCGGGATCTGGGTAACGCAAAAAATACCCAAACGTCTGACCCGGGATCTGGGTAACGCAAAAAATACCCAAACGCCGGGTTGTTACGTCTGACCCAGGATCTGGGTAATGAAAAAAATACCCAAACGCCGGGTTGTTACGTCTGACCCGGGATCTGGGTAAAAAATACCCAAATGCCGGACGACCCAACGCAAAAAAAAAAAAAAACGCCGGGTTGTTACGTCTGACCCGGGATCTGGGTAATGAAAAAAATACCCAAACGCCGGGTTGTTACGTCTGACCCGGGATCTGGGTAAAAAAAATACCCAAAACGTCTGAATCTGGGTAACGCAAAAAAAAAACGCCGGGTTGTTTCTGACCCGGATCTGGGTAACCCAACGCCGGGTTGTTACGTCTGACCCGGATCTGGGTAGGGTAACCAAAAAATACCCAACGTCTGACCCGGGATCTGGGTATTGTTACCTGACCCGGGATCTGGGTAACACAAGAACAAACGAACTAGGCCGGTTGTTACTGTCTTCTTCTGGGTAACATACCCAAACGTCTGACCCGGGATCTGGTAACACAAGACTACTTGTTGAAGGATCTGGGAAACACAAGAACTACCCAAACGCCGGGTACTGAATCTGGGTAACACAAGGGGTTGTTAATCTGGGTGAACTACCCAGGGTGTTACGTCTGACCCGGGATACCCAAACGCCGGGTTGTTACGTCTGACCCGGGATCTGGGTAACGCCGGGTTGTTAACCCGGATCTGGGTAGAACTACCCAATCTGACCCGGGATCTGGGTAACACAAGAACTACCCAAACGCCGGGTTGTTACGTCTGACCCGGGATCTGGGTATACCCAAACGCCGGGTTGTTACGTCTGACCCGGGATCTGGGTATACCCAAACGCCGGGTTGTTTTGTCTGCTCTTCTGAATTCAGTCTTCCTCTTGTTGTCTAGGATTTACAGCTGGTGGACGTCAGAATTCCCTCAGTTTGTTTTAAAGTAGTTCTACACCTAATAATAGAACAATTATTGGTCAAAGATGAACTCTGCCCAGTGCTGAAGACTGAAGCTAGTCCAGAGTGCAGTTCAATACACACCTCCACCCAATCAGCCAAGGACTTTTGATCTCTACCGAATGTTTGCATTATTATTTTCTGGAGTGTTCTTCACATAACAAAAAACTGATTTCAGATACTGTTATTACTTTTATGTCTCAGTGCTCTCATGCTTTTCAGTGTGGAAGAACCATGCTCTAGTTTTACTTCTTTTGTACCACAAATGTTAGGGAAAATCCATTGATTCCATTGATCTGTTGCCTTCTCTCTATCTTGTTTTTCTCTCGATGTTTGTTAAATAATATTCTACCTGTTGTCTACCACGTCAGCTTTCTGCTTGTCTAACCTTTCTTACACTCTAAAAATGCTGGGCTAAAAACAGTTGGGTTGAAAATGGACAAACCCAGTGATTGGGTTAAATGTTTGCCCAACCTGCTGGGTAGATTTATTTAACTCAACTATTGTTTAAATATTACTGTATTGCTTAAAATGAACCCAAAATATGTTGGAAATGAACATATAACAGTTAAATAAAAACTTCCAGAATCCTGAGCTCAGCTTGATCATGTGATCACGTAGATCTCGGAATCCTCGGAATCGGAATGCACTTTGGTGAATCACCATTATTCCATGCAAATTTTCATAATGGTTTGCCAAATGACACCTGCTAAGTTGCATTACTTAAGTAATTTTGGTTACCAAATATATTCTATTATGTGTAGAGATAAACAAGATAATAAGATGTCGTTCCACACAAAACTATAGTGCTAAATACAAAACATCATGAGAACAAAATTGTAGTGCAAAAGGAAATAATAAAAAATTAATAAAACAATGATGAACTGAATATTGTGGGGACTTTTCCACAAGTTTGCGTGTTTTATGAGCAAATATCATCGCATGTAATCATTGAAACAATGTTGAGTCAGTGTTGATGCGTCAATTGAATTAACGTTAGAAAGTGATGTTGCTTCAGTATCACTCTTGCACCCTCAGTTAATGTTGAATTAATATATCAATATCACTGATGCTGGATCAACACTGAAATGAACAAAAATAGTCTTTGGTAATATTGTTTGATCAATGTTACAATGTGATGTTGATTCTAAGTAACTTTTGTTGAAACTCTGAAAACACAACTGAAATGTAATGACAACATAAAACAGTGTTGCCATCTGATGTAACAAGTTAATGTTTAAACAACATTAATATTTACATTATATTTATTAATATATAACTACAGTGGTGTGTCAGCAAATTCCTGACCATTTCAAAGTTTGGGGAAAACCTTTTAAAATATAAATGACACCTTTGTCAGTCAATTTATTTTATTTAACAGTTTAACACAATCAATAACAAAAATATATAAAAGATTATTCTTTTAATAAAAGGGGGGAGAAGTAGACCACATCTAATCCTGAAGCCACTTGACTCTTTTGTTTGTGTATTCTGTTTTAAGGTTATTTGCGTGTTTCAGTTGTGCATTTTCATTCGTTTCTATTTGTTATTTTTAGTTTGATATCTTGAGGAGACCTTTAAAGGCCTATATAAAAGTAAATATTATTATTATTATTATTATTATACAGCAGCTGATTACAGTAATTACAGTAGCTCATGTAATCATGGCATTCGTGGCTCGAGCGTCACTTTAATCCATTTCAGACGCGATAAGAATGTGCTGCTGTCAGGATCTTCTGCTGCTGCAGTTTCTCACATGTCACGTTGCTACAAGAATCTCACTCGACCCTTGCCATCTGCCGCGCGCACTATAAAAGCGCGTCCCCGAGGAGCCTCTCTTACTTTCCCGGATCAGAAGTGCTGCATGTCTGAGAGCTTCAGTCCAGAACCAGAACCAGAACAACATGCTGCGGGTCAGATGCCTGAGAGGAGGAAGCCGCGGAGCAGAAGCCGCACATCTCATCGGCGCTATGGTGAATATTGCACGATTATGCGCGTCATTATAGAGACCGAGAACTGGACCGGATCACGATCAGAATCCGAATCAGAGCTTTATTGGTGTGCACACACAAGGAGCTTTTCTTGGTAACGGATCTTCCAGTGCACACATATAAATACAACAACAATAAAGGTAAAGAATAAAACATGAAAAAGTATGAAGACACCGTTGGGTTAAATAAAAATAGACATATTTATAGATTATGAACATATTTACAGTAGCATAAGATGACATTCTTATGTATTGCATTTGCAAAAAACACATTTATAGCGGTTCAGAACAATAAATATGAAAAGCACAATCACGATATAAGTGATGGTCAGTGTTAAATCACTAATTAACTGCATTAGTTATTCAACTCACTGTAATTTACTGTCTAAATCATATTCAGTGTTGCATCGGCTCAGAAATCATGTGTTCTGGATGATTGACAGCACAGCTGAAGGATCCTTTCTCTTCACTGACTCTAGGAACTTCAGCAGATCAGTTTCATGAGTTCAGTGTAGATCAGACCTGACTGTATCAGACCCGGTTATCGCGCACGTTGTGCAACAGGACACGTGTCAGAGCTGCGACCCCCTTCATTCATAAGCGACTGTAATCGAGTCAGTCATGCAGTGTGCCAATTTAAACCTACCTACCGCTTTCTGAAGGAACTAGCCTACATGTACTATGTGTGTATAGGCCTATATATATATATATATAAGAGAGAGAGAGATAGATATATATCCCGGTGAGTTCTGTTCTTGTGTGTTCCGCAGGTGGGGCGCGCGGTGTCGGGATGGGTGTCGCGCGCGTTCCGCAGCACCTCGAGCTCCGCCGCAGCGCAGCTCCCGCTCACGGTGGACGAGCCGGTTACTGATCACGCGCCCGAGGAGTGCCCCGTGAGCGCGTACAATGAGTGGGACCCGCTCGAGGAAGTGATTGTCGGCCGAGCCGAGAACGCCTGCGTGCCCCCGTTCACCGTGGAGGTCAAGGTACGAATCTCACCTGTGTCGGTCCCGTGTTCACATCACTGATACAGCAGCTGCTTCAGCACATGAGGTCAAGTTTAATGTCACTGATATTTCTCAGGGTCTCCAAACATGTCAGAACATGTACAGTAAATATACTGTACTGGTCAAAAGTGCTGGAATCTCGGTCAGGTGGAAGCAGCCGATTGGATTGTACTATATAATGCTATAATATTTTCTTGTTACTCAAAAAATATTATGATAAATGTCTAAAGCCCATCTTTTGTTGCTGATAACAGGACATAAATATAAACAGAACACAGTGTAAATGTGACCCTGGACCACAAAACCAGTCATAAGGGTCAATATTTTGAAACTGAGATTTATAAATCAAACGAAAGCTGAATAAATAAGCTTTCTATTTATGTATGGTTTGTTAGAATAGGACTGAGATATTTGGCCGAGATACAACTATTTGAAAATCTAGAATCTGAAGGTGCAAAAAAAAAAAAAAAAAAAAAAAAAAATCTAAATATTGAGAAAATCACATTTAAATTTGATCAAATGAAGTCCTTAGCAATGGATATTACTCACAAAAATACATTTTTTATATATTTATGGTAGGAAATTTACAAAATATCTTCATGGAACATGATCTTTACTTAATATCCTAATGATGTTTGGCATAAAAGAAAAAGCAATAATTTTGACCAATACAGTGTATTGTTGGATATCGCTACAAATATACCAGTGCGACTTATGACTGGTGTTGTGTAGAACAAAAACTGACTGTTTATTGGTACTGTGTGTGTGTGTGTGTTGTGTGTGTGTGTCCAGGCCAACACCTATGAGAAATACTGGCCCTTCTACCAGCAGTACGGCGGACAGACATTCCCGAAGGACCACGTGAAGAAAGCAGTTGCTGAAATCGAGGAAATGTGCAATATTCTGCAGCACGAGGGTGTTACAGTGAGACGACCGGAACCGATCGACTGGTCATTAGAGTACAGAACCCCTGACTTCACCTCCACAGGTGACCGCACTTATATATGTATGAGGAACGGGGTTCTGACGTCGTGCTCGTACTGACAGACTCGCTCTGTTTGCGCAGGCATGTACGCAGCCATGCCGAGAGACATCCTGATCGTGGTGGGAAACGAGATCATCGAGGCTCCGATGGCCTGGAGGGCCCGGTTCTTCGAGTACCGCGCGTATCGGCCCCTCATTAAGGAGTACTTCAGGCGGGGAGCCAAGTGGACCACTGCACCCAAACCCACCATGAGTGACGACCTGTACGATCAGGTGACCATCAGAGGCGTGTGGACAGATGATGTGTGTCACTGCTCAAACAGCCTTCACAGTGTGTGTGTGTGTGTGTGTGTGTGTGTGTGTGCAGGACTACCCCATTCGCACAGTGGAGGACAGACACAAGCTGGCGGCTCAGGGGAAGTTCGTCACCACAGAGTTCGAGCCGTGTTTCGACGCTGCAGACTTCATCAGGGCCGGCACTGACATTTTTGTACAGAGGAGTCAGGTGACCTCCTGTCGCTCCGTCACACCCTACACTCTTACACATAAAAAGGGGGTTTTCCATGAAAGAACTATTTTTGGCTCCTCAAAGAACCTTTCAGTCTGTAAAAGAACCGTCTTTTTTGTAGTGTAAGAATATTTTTAATAAAATAGAATATTTTATAAAATATTAAATAAATAAGTAAATTAGATTTAAAAAATAAATGAATACAAAATCTGATTAAAATAAAAAATTTCGTTAGTTAAAAAGATTAAAATAAATACAAATTCTGGTTAATATACATAAGTAAAAAAATTTAAAAAATGACAATAAATAAAAAAATAAATAATGCTTTTAACATGGCGTTAAAAAAGAAAAAATATAATAATGAAACTTAGAAATGTAACTAATTTTAGATTCATAATATAATTTTTTCAGTGTATTAATTGGGTGTTTAGAAAAGATAGAACTCCTCCAACTCTTCTCATTTTTACACACAGGTTACAAACTTCATGGGCATCGAGTGGATGAGACGTCACCTCTCCCCCACCTACAAGATTCACATCATCTCCTTCAAAGATCCCAACCCCATGCACATCGACGCCACCTTCAACATCATCGGGCCGGGACTGGTGCTGTCCAACCCCGATCGGCCCTGCCGGCAGGTTAGTCATGTGATTCCTCAGGATGTGATGTGTGGAGCCGTGCTGCCACCTAGTGTTGATCTGTAGGAAGTGCCGCTCTGAGACTCTCATGATGAATCTCTCCTTCAGATCGACATGTTCAAGAAAGCCGGCTGGACTGTGGTGACCCCTCCGACTCCTCTTATTCCAGACAGTGAGTTATTGTCTTGTGTTTGTGAGGATGAGGAACAAGAACAGCCTTCCATCATATCAGAGCACTCGAGCACCGGCCAATCATCAAGTCTCTTTAAGCACAAGCATCTGTTTTCTAAATGCATGTTATAGATCTTATAGTGATCAATTCATCCATGTTCCTTTTTTAAAAATGTTTGGGGTCGTAAGCGTATTCTCCAGATTCTCCAGTCATTTAGTGCTCTTAAACCTCACGTTCATCCACCGCCACTTTTGAGTGCCACGCCCACATCTCAACATCCAATCAACAGCAGACGCACAGAACCCCGCCCTGCATCTTTCGTCACAATACAGAGGAAAATATTTTGGTTGTAAACAAACTCTTGTAAACAGCACACGACTCATCTTATCTTACAGATCCATAAAGATATATCGTTAGCCTCATAGCATAATTGCCCAGATCATATTTTAAAGGCAGATATCACAATTTGGCCAAAAAATGAGGCAATTATGCTATGAGGCTAACGATATTCAAATTTTAGACAGGTAATCAAATGACAACATGGAAATGAACAATTTGAATAAAAATGAAAACAATGGTGTGCTTTCCCCGAGTCAGAGAATCACTACTCTAATACAATCTGTATTTCATAATCTAAAATATGAGTGTTTGTTCTCAGATCATCCGTTGTGGATGTCGTCCAAATGGCTGTCCATGAACGTCTTGATGCTGGATGAGAAACGTGTGATGGTGGACGCTAATGAGATGACCATACAGAAAATGTTTGAAAATCTCGGTAAGAACGCTGTTTCTAGCTCTTCTGGAGCTTCAGGTCTGAACCACACAACCAGTGTTGGAGAAGTTACTTTAAAAAGTAATCCGTTACAATATATTACTCCCTAAAAAGTAACTAATTATGTTACAAATGGGGAAATCCCTAGAGCTACGTACGCCATATAAACGATCTCAACATTATATTACCTACTGTACAACTCTTATTGAAAGATAAAAGTGATGCGTTTTGTTGCTTTTTGTACTTTCTGTCTGTTTGCGCACGCATAAGAGTGCATGTCTAAATGACAATGTTATAGAGAAGAGATTTTTATTCGGTAGTTTAAAAATGTTGAAGTAAATGAAACTTAAAAGTAACATGCATTACTTTTTAAAAAAGTAACTCAAGTATTAATGTGTAAATTTATAAAGTAATGCGTTACTTTATATCAAAAAAGTAATCTGATTATTTAATTCATGTTACTTGTAATGCGTAACTTTAAAAGTTACATCAAAAAAGTACTTTGATTATATAATGCATGTTACTTGTAACGTGTTTTTACTTGTTAATTCATTACTTTACACGTTACATCAAAAAGTAATCTGGTTACATAAGGCATGTTACTTATAATGCGTAACTTTACGTAATCGGATTACTTTTTGATGTAACGTGTAACTATGTGTTTCCCTCGACACTGGATGCAACATTGATCTGTGTGTGTTTGACCGGTCTGTTTGTGACTCTCGCAGGTATCAACACTATCAAAGTCAACATCCGCCACGCCAACTCCCTGGGCGGAGGCTTTCACTGCTGGACGACGGACGTGCGCCGCCGTGGATCCCTGCAGTCTTACTTCCTCTAGCCTGCCAGAGACTCGCAGTTCTTATTGAGCTCAGATTCGAGCACCGTCTGCATGCTTTGATTGCGCTGTGCATGTCAGGGCTTTTGCAAATGCCACAGATGAACGTGATGAATAGAAACCTCAGTGATCTCAATAACAACTGCATTTCTGGCCGGCTGTTGTAGTAATGACTCCAGTGACGCAGGCAGAGCCCCCCCACCACAGAAGAAGAGTTTCTACCTCCTATTTACCAAAAACAGAAAACATATTTTGAATTGTAATGACTTCTTATATAATGCATTTTAATGAATTTTTTTTTACCCTACATGTGATGTGACAAGTGTTGATTTATAACTCAGGTATTATTTTTGTAGCCATATTTCAGTTATTTTGTAAGAAATTCATGAAAATGTAAATATCTATATGCATATGCATTATTTTAGTGCGCATATACTCTTCCCTTCACTAAAGTGTTTTATAGCATCTGCCTCTGATGTCATTCACAATAGCAGGAGTCAGGAACGCTACGCTACCGCTTATACATCCAACGTGTTTGATAGTTTTGCGTTGTGTTGTGCTGTGATTCTCTAGTTTAACTTGCTGGGTGAGATTGCTCTTTATCAACACATGATTCTGTGTCAGGTCAAACTAAATCCAATAAAGAAACACTTGGAAATCAGTGTGACTGAATTAGTTTTCCATTTTGTGCTTCTGTTTGTGATGATCAAATGAACCACAACTAGATGAGGAAGGGAAAGAAGTAACAACTCACTGCACACATTATGTACAAATTTATCAAACGTTTTCAGAATAAATTATACTAATCAACTAATTTAATTCCAGACTTTTATTTGTTATATTTGATAACAAAGCTTTGATTTTACACCAAATAATGATTACAAATGGGAAGATCAATTTGTTGAAAAATGCTTAGTTAAATAAAGTAACGCAATTTATTAAATATATATATATATATGTGGCTTTCTTCTAAAATGACAAGTTCAGAACAACTGCATTTTTACTCCATCCGCGGCGCGCTTTTAAAGTTCCCTCCGCGCGCGAGCTCCTCCCCTCCGCGCGCACGCCGCCGTTCGTTGGCTCGACGCAGCTCATTTGCATTGACGTCATTCGAGGCTGTAGGTCAATCCGTGCGCGTGCTTTTATTGGATCTGCTGCTGTCACATTCGCGCCGCTGATGTTCTCAACGCGCGTTATTCTTCGTCATGAAACTCGCGACGCGCAAACGCCTTTCTTTCCGTCTTCTGGCAGCCGCGCGTCCCTTTTTTTCGTCCGTCTGAGGCAGAATCGTAGGCCCGTGATTGACAGCTGCTGTTTAAGTCAGGTTCCGCGAGGTCCGCGTTGACGCGCCGCTCCGGAGTTTCATCTAACGGCCCGTTTGATGTCATAAATGCCGGATCGCGCGTTCCGCGGCAGATTTCAGCCTGTTGATGGGGAGCGAAATCAACACGCCGGCTCGTTCCCAATGACTGCGGCTGAAAGAGAGGCCGTGCGGACCCGTCGGGTGTGTTTGGCGCCTGTCGAAGGAGAATAAACGCTCGAACGCGCCGCACAAATGGACGAAACCGTCGCGTGAATCGAGCCGGAGCCTGAAATCCGCCAGAAAAGAGGAGAAGTTCATGCGCGCACGCTGAGGATGAGGAGTAACGCGCGCGAGTGACGCGCAGAGGGGCTGAGGAGCAACATGAGCAGAGTTTCTATTTGATCATCGATAGATCTGATCGATCCGATCGTCTTGATGATCTGAGAGAGAATCCTTCCTATTAGCGCAGTACGAGAGGAGCGTCGCGCGGGTGAATGATGGGCTGCGCCTCCAGCATCCACATCTCCGATCGGGTGGTTTATCACAGCGGGAAAGAGTCGGAGGACTCGCACTCTCCGCCGCAGAACTGCGCTCAGCAGCCGGGCCACATCAGACCCAGCGCCCGTCAGGTGAGTGTGTGAGTGTGTGTCCACATCCAGCATCCCTGAGCCGAGTGTGTGTGTGTGTGTGTGTGTCTGATGTCAGATCCACTGGGAACGGATAGTTCACCCAGAAACCGTAATTTAGTCTCCCCAAACTTACTTTCTTCACAAAAAAGCATAAAGGAGCTGGAATCAGAAGAAGGCGCAGAAGGAGCTGGAATCATAAATCACAGTCTGCTTTCTCCGTTTCTGTCATCTGATGGAGTTTGTGTTTCTTGCCACTTTCATCTTGGCCTTGTTTAGTTGGGGTTCAAAAGACACTTTCAGTATTTTTATCAGATGAGAACAAAACTTGATCTGAATAATGACACTATTATCTTCTGTACAGCTGAATTTTTCTCTCATTCGATGAAGTTTGCATCTCTGGTTATTTCCCAGTGTTGTCATAGTGAGTGTTTAGTACACTTGTTTGTTATAGGCAATAATTTGATACATTAATGATGATCATATTCATGCACTTCAAACAATATCATGCTTGTGTCAGGTTTAAAAACAAGACATTGGATTAGATGTAGTATGTGTTAATTTTTAATAATGCAGAATGTGACGAATCTGCCAGAATGTCAAATCTGAGGAGTAGCTTGGACTAAATGACTAGATATGCACACTACAGACAGTGCGCTAGTATGCAGGACTTTAGGGTGAGTGTGTTGATCATATTCACAGTTTTCTCTTTAATTTCTTCAGTATCAGGATCACCGATCATTATCACCTTTCAACACACTCAACTCTTTATTATATTATTACTTTATTCATTTTTTATTTATATTTTATATATTTTTCACATCCGTTTTCTAAATGCGTGTTATAGAACTTACTGTGAACGATTCATCCATGCATCCATTTCATTGTTTAATTTGACCTCGTGATGTTTAATCAGAATGTCGTAATGTCAGATGAAACGACAGACTTCTGTCTGATGATGTATGCAGGGCTTCTCCAATCATTTCATCCGCTTAAACTCCGCCCCTCTGCAATCCACTGCAGACTAACATTCAGATCCGCCTCAGTTTTTGAGTGCCACGCCCATATCTCAACATCCAATCAACAACCGATGGATAGAACCAAGCCCCGCCCTGTTTTCTTTTCAGTAATCCGTTACACTCTGCTGTACGTCAAAATACAGAAGAAAAGATGTCGCTACTTGTGTTACATCTCAGCTTAAATGGTTACTTCACCCACAAATGAAAAGGGTCATTTACTCGCCCTCATGACGTTCTAAACCTGTAAGGCTTTCATTCATCTTCGAAACACAAATGTATTAAAGGTATTTTAATGAAATCTGAGAGCTTTCTGAGAGTTTCCCTCCATTGACAGCTACGCAACTACTACTTTGTCAATTCAAAAAGTTCTTAAAGAGAATGTAAAACTATTTCATATGAATCAAGCAGTTTAATTCAGTTTTCTGAAGAGATACAGTTGCTTTATATGATGAACAGATTGAATTTAGGCTTCTATTCACATATAAACATTGACCAGGAAACATAAACAGAAGCTCAAACGTGCTGCGTAACACGAGAATGAACCTCATTGGTTCTTGCTGAAGCTCAAACGTGCTGCGTAACACGAGAATGAACCTCGTTGGTTCTTGCTGAAGCTCAAACGTGCTGCGTAACACGAGAATGAACCTCGTTGGTTCTTGCTGAAGCTCAACGTGCTGCGTAACACGAATGAACCTCGTTGGTTCTGAAGCTCAAACGGCTGCGTAACACGAGAATGAACCTCGTTGGTTCTTGCTGAAGCTCAAACGTGCTGCGTAACACGAGAATGAACCTCATTGGTTCTTGTGAAGCTCAAACGTGCTGCGTAACACGAGAATGAACCTCATTGGTTCTTGTGAAGCTCAAACGTGCTGCGTAACACGAGAATGAACCTCGTTGGTTCTTGCGGAAGCTCAAACGTGCTGCATAACACGAGAATGAACCTCATTGGTTCTTGCTGAAGCTCAAACGTGCTGCGTAACACGAGAATGAACCTCATTGGTTCTTGTGAAGCTCAAAGTGCTGCGTAACACGAGAATGAACCAAGCGTGCTGCGTTGAACCTCTTGCTGAAGCTCAAGTGCTGCGTAACACGAGAATGAACCTCATTGGTTCTTGCTGAAGCTCAACTGCGTAACACGAGAATGAACCTCATTGGTTCTGTGAAGCTCAAACGTGCTGCGTAACACGAGAATGAACCTTGTTGGTTCTTGCTGAAGCTCAAACGTGCTGCGTAACACCAGAATGAACCTCGTTGGTTCTTGCGGAAGCTCAAACGTGCTGCGTAACACGAGAATGAACCTCATTGGTTCTTGCGGAAGCTCAAACGTGCTGCGTAACACGAGAATGAACCTTGTGGTTCTTGCTGAAGCTCAAATGTGCTGCGTAACACGAGAATGAACCTCATTGGTTCTTGTGAAGCTCAAACGTGCTGAGTAACACGAGAATGAACCTCGTTGGTTCTTGCGGAAGCTCAAACGTGCTGCGTAACACGAGAATGAACCTCATTGTTTCTGCTGAAGCTCAAACGTCTGCGTAACATGAGAATGAACCTCAGTGGTTCTTGTAGAAGCTCAAACGTGCTGCGTACACGTGAACCTCATTGGTTCTTGTGAAGCTCAAACATGCTGCGTAACACGAGAACCTCATGAAGCTCAAACGTGCTGGAATGAACCTCGTTGTTCTTGCGAAGCTCAAACGTGCTGCGTAACATGAGAATGAACCTCAGTGGTTCTTGAAGAAGCTCAACGTGCTGCGTAACACGAGAATGAACCTCAGTGGTTCTTGTAAAAGCCAAACGTGCTGCGTAACACGAGAATGAACCTCATTGGTTCTTGCTGAAGCTCAAACGTGCTGCGTAACACGAGAATGAACCTCATTGGTTCTTGCTGAAGCTCAAACGTGCTGCGTAACACGAGAATGAACCTCATTGGTTCTTGTGGAAGCTCAAACGTGCTGCGTAACACGAGAATGAACCTCATTGGTTCTTGTAGAAGCTCAAACGTGCTGCGTAACACGAGAATGAACCTCATTGGTTCTTGTAGAAGCTCAAATGTCAGAAGCTCAAATGTGCTGCGTAACACGAGAATGAACCTCAATGGTTCTCATGCTTGAACTTCCATTGACTATAACTGATTTGTGAGCTGTTGAATGTTTATATGTGAATAAAAGACTAACTTCAATAAAGTGATCGAGTCTCTTCAGAAAACTCAATTAAACCACTCGATTCATTTGGATTAATTTTACGATCTCTTTATGAGAAAAAGTGGTAGTTGCATAGCTGTCAATGGAGGGACATAAATCTCTGGTTTCTTTAAAATATCTTCATTTGTAATTTGAAGATGAAAGTCTTACGGGTTTGGAACAACATGAGGGTCACAATCATTTATCAGCATGATGTAAGTGAAGTTTATCATTTTATAAAATGTTTTATACCATGGTCTGTCTGAATGATTCTAATTGGGTGGAAGGTGTGTAATAAAACCGTTTAATGCACAGGTCAGTTTAATCACTTCTATTATTAGTGCACTGTTTTCATTGAAATACACACACTCACTCACAACAAAAAAGTAATAAATAAATAAAATAGACCTAGTTATTGTCTTCATTGTTTTTGACCAATAACCTTAACACTCTGAGGTCTGAGGGTATCGCCGGCGATACCACCGCGTTTTTTTCTTACCAGTGTGAAAGAGACTCAAATACTCCGTCAATGTTGCACATACAATTAAGAGTTATACACCATTTTAATCTGTGGAATATCTTCTTTCATTTGTATACACTCAGAGTAAAAACAAAATGCTGTGCTTTTTGTAAAATAAAGAAAACTAACATGATGCGTGATCTCTCGTCTCCCTCTGAACGAACTCCAATCTGATAGTTCTTAGAAAATGAACTGTAACTTGGTGAATACGAATGACAAAAAAATTAAACTTATGTCTAAAGAAACATTGAAATGTCAGGTTTTAAATCGTGTAAGTCAAATCAAAAACAAACATTTTGTGTTTATGTAATCTGTATGAAAAGAGAGCCATGTCAGAAGTCAGTGATTCAGCTCATTATCCGCTAATGCGGCCACACCCACGGAGTCAGCGCTATTCAGACACAAATTCAGAGGCAATACATGCATTCATCGTCTCAATCGTGTATTTATTGTCTTGAAAAGTGTTTATCTGGATGTTAAAGCGTTGTTGTAAAGCATGGTTAGCGAACTCTAGAAGACATGCAGTTAGTTCCTGGTTCTTCTTCTTCTTTATATGGATTTGTGGCCTAAAGGTGCACAGAGCGCCCTCCGGCTGCAAGTATGAATTGTATCCAGCACTCATAGTGATGGTATATAAATAAATATAGAATAATATTACTCCTCTGTATTGAAATTTGACATAAACATATAAGATCCATCAATATTTCTCCAAATGTGCATGCTTTAAGCTAAAAGCCTATATGAAATGCCATAGAGGTAACATAATTGTTCAGACACTTTGCATCACAGAAATACATTATATTTTAAAGAATATAATAGAATACCATTATTTTAAATTGAGCTGAGACATGATTACAGAGGGTTTTTTCACACCCTACCTGACTGAAAGGCCTCATTAATATGCAAGTCATTTCAGGTCATTATTATGCGATTCTTTTGTCTTCTCAGGTGAGAATCACCCATTATTCATGATCATTCACGCCTCCACGCATACTGTTCTTGACAAAAGTGACTTACAAAAACTAAATCAATATATGTTTATATGAAGGAGTAGCAGCATAATTTTTACATAATTGAAGCAAAAACTCTAATCTAACCTACCCAGAAGTCTATGAACACGGATTTAATATACTTTTTTTGGCCTTATTCAGTGACTTAAGTTTTTTGTTTTTTCAATAACCACGCATAAACATTATTCCTTCAAAAACACAAACATGTACATACATGTTCCTCACATATTATGGTAGCCTAGTTTGTGCTGAATACAGTGTAATGACACTTGTGTCATTAATGTGTTTATGAACAAATGAAAAAAGCACAAATGTCAGGGCATGTCAAAACTTCTCCAGGGCCCCAAATCAGCCTCAGACTCCAGAGGGTTAATAAATAAGGTTGTGACACCATAAACTACTAGCCTATCTCGTATAAATTACAAATATTGTTAAAGACAAGTAAATTGTCTGTAATAAAAAAAAAAAAAAAATACAATAGAACAAACATACAAATAAAATAAACACTGCTTTTCATGTTTTTCAGGTAAGTCTAACAGTAATTTTTAGGTCGAAAATTAATAATCAAGGTAAAATAGCACTGCATAGTGTGAGAAGCAGCTTTCTGAACGTCAGATGTGTGCGCACAAAACCTCACACTATGAATGGAGTTCTTTCACATCTTCTTCAAAGCTTAAAAACACGTGCAAATGATGAACTTTCGTGATACAGCACTGACAGGATCAGGCAAGTGACGGTTGTGTCGTGTCCCGAGCGATGTTTACACTGGCCGTGGGCAGTTCTTATTGTTGAACCCTGATTCATTCATTCAAATATAGAAATTTCTTATGCATTACTTTATCTCTGTGTCTGATTCAATAGGGCAGAATACTAGATCTAACAAGCTGTAACTGACGACAATAACCATCGTTTTTATCCTTCCGGTCAAAGTGTGCTGCAAACATCAATAACAGCTTTAAATCGTCACTTCTGTTAAATGATCATGGTATAAGCGTGATAATCCACGGTTAGCTGTGCATCAATCCATCTGAATGCACTCCGCTTCACGTCGGGCGGTTCTGTGCCTCCACAGATAGCCGTGAATTATCCCTTACTTACTTTTGTCAAAACTTGTATTATTTTAACTGTAAAGTAGTTTAAAGCGGTAGTTTGAAATTAAGATGCAAAACGTTTTTTGTTAATAACAACGTCATGAAACGTTATGGGTGAATTCTGCACATGAATGTTGTTCTGCAGGTTTCATGTTAACTGATATTAACTGTGATTCCGCTTGAATCTACATACAGTTTGAACAGAGAAGCTGTGGCTGATTCATTTACTCATTCATCAATGAGCTGTTCTGATGTGTGTGTGTGTGTGTGTGTGTGTGTGTTAATCAAGGGCGCAGCAGCATCTGTGTGACTTTCTGTCCATGATAAGACTCAAGTACAAGGTCTGACGATGGTTTTCTCATGTCTCACAACATTCCTCTCTCTCTGTGTGTGTGTGTGTGTGTGTGTGTGTGTGTGTGTGTGTGTGCGCGGTGCTGATATAGGGTTAGTGGTTTATCTGGCCTTGGCTGAGGCTCCACTGTTCTGAGTTTGTAACCCTCAATACCGGATTCAGCCAGAGAGTGTGTGTGTGTGTGTTACTTAAGGCATGTCCTTAAAGTCAAATTATTTTAGATGTTTTAAATATTTTATTGCAAGCATGCAGTTGTTGTTTTGTGTCTCAATAGATGTTGATGTGAACTAGACCCTCTTTAGAAGTGTGTGTGTGTTTGTCATCAGATGATTGACAGGTGTGTGTGTGAGACTGACGTTACGTTTGTGCAGATCTGAACGGCTCAGACAGGAAGAAACGCAGCACAGGGACGAGCCGAGCTGAGAATGTGCAATAACTGTTCTTCCTGGGGGGAAATGACGTCATCGTCATCATTCCCAGCAGCCCCTGTCTCTCTCACACACGTGTGTGTGTTCACTGTAGTGTGACGCCACAGCGTTTTGTACGTTTGCTACACATTTGAGCTGAGCTGTTTGTTTCTTCAGTATTGTTATATTTTGAAATACAGTGATATTTTCCCCAAATTCCCTTTGTATTCTCGTTTTCTGTTTTATTTATTATTCTGGGTTTCATTTTAATGGTTTAATAATCAAAAAGCAGGTCTAATCAAAAGAATTAATTAAACTTTTACAGATTTCTAAAATGTATTCAAATGAAAATGAGAATACTTTTATAACAATTTTTGTAATAATTTGTCAAATGCAGAGCTTCACTGTTTTTATAAATTAAAATGTGGGTGAACAAAAACTCTTGATCGTGTGATTGCTTAAAAACAATGTTTTTATAAATAATATACATTTTTGAGAAGTGCATTTAAAAACCATAATAATTTAATTCTGCTGTTCTGGGTGTGTAGCAGATTGACACAGACGTCACGTCACAATAACAGTCATGAGTTCATATCAGCATCTGAATCTGATTCTGTGCAAAACTTTTAATTTCACATCATTACATTCGCACAGGGTTCTGTCTGACGGGTCGAGTGTCTTTCAGCTGTTTTCCAGCGTGTGAAAGTTTGTTTGTGTGTGTGTGTGTGTGTGCGCTCGTCCAGAGTTTCACACTGAGTTTGAGTCGTGTGTGTGTGTGTTGCGTGTGTCAGCGGCACTGAGAGCGGCTCGGCTTTGGCTAATCTGGATCAAGACAAAAATACCTGGAGAGAAAGAGAGCTTTTACTGAATGAGGCCTGAGGAAGAGCTTCATCACTGCTTTACACACATTCTCTGAGATACTGTTTTCTGGCATGATTTTCTTAAACACACACACACACACACACACACACTCTATCTCTATCATTCAGACAGCATGTTTCCAGTGTGTGTGACGGTGCCGGTCGTGTGTGTCTGTATTATTGGTCTGTTCAAACCGAGCAGATGAGACGGGACGGACCGTTCGTGCTCTTCAAAGAGCTCAACCGAAACTAACCATAACTAGAGTTGAGCCTAACTAACTGACCTGGAGTAACTTTATCCCAAACTGACTCTGATTTAAGCAAGTCAGACTAACCCAGCGCAGTGTTTGTGTTCTCCGAGCTCCTTTAGTCTGGTTATGTTGGTAAACTCTGTCGTGTGATCAGCTGTTGTTTGCCGTTGTGTCGTTCCCCGCGGTACAGAAGACGTGTTTTTCCACACATGACTGTCAGGAGAGACCAGAGGTGTAAGCGGCTCTCTGTATACCTGTGTGTGTGTGTGTGTGTGTGTGTGTGTCGTCCCCGAGCGCTGCTCCCTGAAGTGAGCTGTGAGGAAGCGTTTTGCCCTCTATATCTCTCACGCTGACGTCTGCCCTCTCAACAATGTCATCCACTTTCCTGTTATTCACTTCAGTGGAAAGCCACTGCTGCAGTGTGTGTGTGTGTGTGTGTGTGTGTGTGTGAGCAGACAGGATGCAGTGTGTAAGTCTGTGTCACTGCATGTGCTGTTGCTCTGCTAGTTTCACACTAATCCATCTGTTCACGTCTCAGGTTTTCACGCTGCAGATGATCCTGTGAGACGCTTGTAGTAGTTCTTCAGCTCTGACCCTTCTTCACTATAACTGACCGACCAACCAAATTACAGCTAACTGGCCACATGACGCGGCCCTACAGAGAGCCTGATGGAGTCACTCTGATTGAAAGTGCAGCTTAGCTCTGTCTCCGCTCATGTTTGCTTTGAAGAGAGAGGGGAGGCGGGGCTAAGCATTAGCCGGGCCAATAGCAATGCAGCAGATGAATGAATGGAATAAAAGTTCACAAAGGAAGTTCTTGCTGTCGGACGAGCTTTAAATGGAGCGTTTGCGTGAGATGTGCGCGAGCTGATGGCGGTTTACTAATCTCATTATCTGGTGGAAACGAGGCCACAGTGTCACTGTCCATGAGCAGCACACACACACACACACACACACACACACACACACAGGTCTTTGTGTAACTTCACTGTAAGTGTGTGTCAGTCTTATGTAATGAATTCACAGCTGATTTGATTCTGTCTGTCACATTCATGAAACTCCAGCAGAATGAGTTTGTGTAAATCACCCATAAAGCCATTCTGACCATTTTTAAATTCATGAGTGTTTGTTGTTATAAAATTAAAAATTCGATTTCTTTTATCAATTCCTTTTGTGTATTTTAATATGACTTTAACCCATTCAAGCGCAAGAATCCGCCTCTTACTGTATAGCGTGTGATACGGCACTGAACTCTCTCCCGCGTCCTCTTGCACTTGAACACACGATACAAAAATATGTCAAAATATCCTCGTAAACACAGTTAGTTGTCTTTAAACGTAAACATTTGACAAAGAAAACACATAACAGTAACTCTTAAAGTGACAGCAGCCTAATATTCCTGCTGCGTCTCAATAATAATGTTAATCAAACAAGTTTTATGTTTGATTTATGTTTGGTTATTTATAAAGTGCAGTGTTATTTTAAATTTGATTAGTTTCTGTACCTGAATAGCTGAAAATAAATGTATTATATTGAAATATTTTCAGTCGTATTTTAGTTCAGTTGTATTTATTTGTGCGATTGCTAATTTGTTTGCTCTTTTTTTTTATTTACTGAGTGTTTACTTGTATTTAATAATGCTTGAAATTTATATTAGTTAGGCTAGTTGTTTTTGCTATGGTATTTTTAAACCATGATTGGCAAACGTTCCTCATGTAAGTGTTCTTCAGCCTGTAGATTTGTTCATATTATTCAGATACAAATAAATGATTGCAAAAAAGACTTGGAATAAATGAGAATGATATCCAAGTTGTGTTTTTTTTTTTTTTTTTTTTTTTTACCTAATTGTAATTAGGAATTGATAAAACGGAATCAATCAGAATTGTTAACATTCAAACGAACATTAAAGTGTTTTTGAAGTGCTTGGATGCAAAATTAGGAGCCTTTAAAATAGCTTAATAAGTGCACTTTATATTCCTTTTGTGTTCATTTAGTAGTCAACTCGCCTTTATTTTTATAGCGCTTTGTACAAAACAGATTTTTTCAAAGCAGCTTTACAGTGAACAGCAGGAAAATAATGATTCAACGATGCAAACGGAGTTCAGTTCGGCTTTAAAGCAGCTCTAAAAAGAAAAAAGTGTCATTGTTCAGCTGAAGTTCTGTTGTAAAGAGCATCAGTTAATTAATTAAAATCGTCTACAGTTAAAAGCAGTACGCGGTCCATATATCTGGTGTTGATTTTGGAGTAAACAATTTGTATGTACTTTCTTTGTAACGATAGCGTTCTATCCAGATCGTCTCTCTTTCATGGGGGCCAAAAAAGAAAAAGAAAAAAAGTTTAGGGCAATTGCAGAATTGTTGATGTAAATGTTGATCTGTATCACGCAACGCTACTCCTCCATCAACTCCTCATGAGTCTCTGCGGACCGCACAACCTGCACCGCCTGTGTTTCCCATCACTTTTCTCATGTTGTCCGTATGATGATGATGATGATGATGATCTTTTGGGATGCTGTCCCACAGAGGAATGGTCTCCATGGTAACTGAGCATCATCAGGGAGGATGCTGGGATCTGTAGGTTCATCAACTCTGTATCTGGTCAGATCTGTGGTTCAGGTCACTGAGTGTGTTTGTTCTCGTTTCAGAGCACGTTAACGGAGGTGCAGTTTGGACCGATGAAGCTGTATGAAGATCAACTGCAGGTACGGCTGCTCCAGCTCACATGACTCTCTTTATCCGTTCTCTGTAGGTTTCCCTCTAACTTCAGGGAACATGCAGAATATCCTGCTCATTATGGTGTGTGTGTGTGTGTGTGTGTTGTGTTCTATATTGAGAGATTCATTATCGCTCATTAATTCTCCAAGCTAATTTTAGGCGGGTTGAGTGGATCAGACCCAACTCGCGTGTCCTGAGGTTTCTGGTGAGAAGAGCGTCACATGAGCAATCGCTTCATGAATCTGTTGCATCTCAGCGTGTTTGTAGAGACTCATGTGGCGTCGGGATGATTTGAAGGGCCTGTGATGTCACTGAATTTTATAACCTGTGTAGAAACTCAAGAACAAACGAGTTTGGGGTTCGTATGAGACGCAGAGCGTCCTAAATCCTGAAAGTACGCAGAGCGGCGGCAGCAGATACACCTCTGGAAGATACTCACAATCCAGCCACATCTCCGTTCATTCACAACCACATTCTCCAACCCAGTGACCTCTGAACTTGATTGGCCGTGACATTCATGTGCTCAATGGACACACGTCTGTGATTGGTTATAAAGTCTTGTGGGCCGTATTTGGAGCAGTAGCGCAGGTCTCACTACCTTCAACAATAAAAATAACTGAAAAATAACGATATTCAATACTGCAATACTGCAAAATATTCAATACTGCATAGAATACTGTTCTATTATTTGTCTGAATTGTGCATCCCTAGCGTGAGGTTAGCATTAGCGTTTGGTTAGCTGTTTGGTGAGTTAAGTGTTAGTGCTGAGGTGTTGTGCCGGTGTTGCTGAGCTTTAATTACTGTTGGACAGTGAAACAGTGATTTCCTTTTCCTGTTTTTGTCCTCCCAGCTGATCTCACATTCCCTCAGAACACACATCATCACGCCGCGCATCTAAACCGTCCGTACACACACACACACACGCACACACGCACACACACACACACACACACACACACACGCACACACGCACACACGCAAAGTTTTGTTTGAGCGAGTGATTCTTTGGAGTGAATCTGTTCAAATGCTCGTATTTATAAATGTGTGTGTGTGTGTGTGTGTGTGTGTGTGTGTGTGTGTGTGTAGGTACTGTTAGTGGTTGCCAAAGACGACGCTCAGAGTAACGGCTTCTGCTGGGCCTGTGAGCGCGCCGGGTTCAGGTGTAATGTGGCCCGAACGCCAGAAGCGGCGCTGGAGAGTTTCCTGGAGAAGAACCACGATCTGATCATCATCGATCACAGACATTCCAGATGCTTCGACGCTGAAGCTCTCTGTCGGTACGTACCTG
>JAOTNS010000304.1:50000-175065 GCA_028476615.1 Culter alburnus
GACATTTGGTCCCCACACAAAAGCACACACACACACACACACACTCTTAGACACACTCTCTCTCACACACACACACACACACACACTCTTAGACACATCAACACACTCTGATGAACATTGAAGAAACGAGGTTTACTCAGACTGTGACGCTGGCGACCGCTGCAGGGTTTTTCATAGTCTTAAACTATTACCCACAATCCTCGACATGCGCTGACAGCCTTCCAAAGTACCACCAGTCATTTTTGACCCTGAAGCTCTGCGTTATTCCAGTTTGACATTATAAACTCATAAATGATTGAGCTGATCGAACAAACATTTAAACAATAGATCTTCCTGATCTGAGCGTTTCACACTGAACCGGGTTTAATCGTCAGTCCGTTCATGATGTCGGTGGAAAGTCACGGGAACACAAATGTGAAACGGGTGCATAGAGCAGCTGAGGACTCTGGGAAATCCACAGACGAGCACAGCCTGAACAAGTGTGTGTGTGAGAGAGAGTGCTGCAGCACTTCACACAGCACAAAGGTCACACACACACACTCACACACACACAGCTGGAGGGGCGTTTGAAGCCGCAGACGCCGGACTTTCATCACACTGGGGTCGGACTTTGATTCTCCGTCAGACCTGAGGCCTGATTCTCCATGCTCTTTAGATTCTCTGTGGTTTGTGTGTTTCAGGAGTGGCAGGGGGTTTATTATGCCAAAAAGAAGAACGGAGACAGTGTGCAACAGAACGTGAAGATGACGCCTGTCGTCGGACAGGGAGGGTGGGCACCGTTTCTGTCTTTCTGCTTTAGTGTTTTGTTCTGTTCCTGCATGGTGCGATCATGAAGCTGTCACGATATTTCCCAGAGGCCACAGAGATCCTGACAACAACACTGAGTCTGTCTGCAGCGGCACTGAGGAGAAAAACAGGGAATGTTCTCAGAACAGAGTTATCTGGTCTATAATAATGTTCTCTAAACTTAAGCACACAAACATTTATTTATACATCTTTTATGGAACATTTTTTTTCTGAATCTAACTTTTTAAAATCCCGTTCGTTCCTGTCAATTTTGCTGAATGATCAAATGGAACGATGCTTTAACGTTCACATAACCAAGATAAAACGTTTTTAAAATGCCTTTTGAAATTTGAGAAAACGTTCAGAAATAACATTTTCATAACTTAATGTGAACATTAGCAAAACGTTGTTGGAACATATTTTTGTCAGCTGGGAATGAGCAAGAGCTGAAGCAGCCTGTGAATGACATGAAACATGAATCTGTTCCTCGTTCAGTATGTGAGATTCATCTTATGTACACATCTTTACCCTGATGTGTAAATCAAAAGACTGATTTCAGCTTCATTTCGAAACATAACTAGAATGTGAAGGTCATGTGGACTCTGGTTTGATCACGTGTTCGCTCTGTTAATATGTCTGTCTCTCTGTTTCTCCTGTAGTAAAGTCAGGCACTGTGTGTCTGTTAACAGGCCTTTAAACGACCACAACAAGGTAAGAGAGAGTGTGTGTGTGTGTGTGTGTGTGTGTGTGTCAGTGATGATGTTAATGATCTGTGTGTTCTGATGCAGCCCTGCGAGCGAGTCCAGGCCGAGTCACAGACAGGTACCAGAGCGACACACACTTTTACACATGCTCCTATAGTTCTGGCTGATAGAATAAGAAACGAAAGCAAACAAATCAATTCAAACACAATCAATCACATGCAGTGTGTGTGTAAAGGCCCCGGTATACTTCAAACCAAATTGAAGAACGAACTGATGTGACGTCATTTCGAACAAAATCAGGCCAAAACGAAGTTCGTTTTGTGTTCTTTTTGGAAGTTCAAACGGCTTGCCACAGTGAACTCTCAGGAAAAGTTCGCTCCAGCTGCAAAACATCTTCGTACTGCCATTGGTCGTGAGATAACGTAACAGGGGTGTGCGCTGAGGCTCCGCCTTCCCTCGCGTGGGACGCGTCTTTGACTCATTTCATGTGTTGAGTTCGTCGGGTAAGATCTCCGCGGGTGAAAACATGAACACACTGGATAGCCGCTTTATAGTACAAAATGAAGTTGTGCTTGTAAAAAACATGAGGCACTGACACTGTTTCTCATGTTTGATGCTGTAAAGCTGCTTGATTTTAATCAATCTATTGAATAAAGTGCGATATGACGACGTGACGTGACGTGACCGGAGTGCTAATTTGCAGAGCTCGTGCTAACATTCCCTTGCTGTTATGATCAGACCCTTTTCTAATGCTTTCTATAATAAATGCTTACTGTTTTCTCATTTTTGTTGTTTATTTTGTTACTGAGAAGAAAGTGCACGGCACATATTTACATATTCATATAACCGTCGCTCTCAGCAGTGTGGGCGGCGTCACATGTTTGTTTACAGTATATCGCTGGTCACGTATTTTGAACTTCGTTTTACACCTAAAAGAAGAACGAAAAAGAACTTTGTTTGAAGTATAGCGGAGCCTTGAGTGTGTGCGAGAGTGTGTGTGAGAGTGAGTGTGCGCGAGTGTGTGCGAGTGTGTGTGCGCGAGTGTGTGTGTGTGTGCGCGTTCAGGTGTGCTGATGTGTTGTTGCTGTTGTCGTTGTTTCAGATATTCAGCAGTCCTGCAAACATAAGGACCGCAGGAAAGGATCGCTGGACGTTCGATCGACAACCTCTAGAGGAAGTGATGGTGAGACAAAACGCTGCTGACCCCTGACCCTCAAACCCCCGCCCCTAACTCAGAGCCCCTCCCTCAGCGGAGGAAACGCTCGTCACTCCAAACGTCCGTCTGTCGCTCATCTTCAACATGTTTTCATGACAGATTTTAGATTGAGCTTATTTAGGGTCAGCTATAACAAAAGCGTTTTATAAGATGAGACCGACAGTCTGTTAATAAGAGAATCCCTGACTAACCCTTGACCTCTGACCCCTGCGCTCAGGTGCAGTCATATAGTGTTTTCAGATCTTTTTGTGTTTAGCAGGAAGTTCTCAGAGGAGACACTCGTCTATGGCCAGAATTCACTCCATGACTATTGAAGCTCCCATCACTAAGGTACGGCAAGAGAGAGTGTGTGTGTGTGTGTGTGTGTGTGAGAGACGAGAGAGTGTGTGTGTGTGTGAGAGAGAGAGAGAGAGTGTGTGTGTGTGTGTGTGTGTGTGTGGTGAGAGAGAGAGAGAGAGTGTGTGTGTGTGTGTGTGGTGTGTGTGTGTGTGTGTGTGTGAGAGAGAGAGAGTGTGTGTGAAAGAGAGAGAGAGAGTGTGTGTATGTGTGTTCTATAGGCTTGTGTTAAATCTGATGTGTGTGTGTGTGTGTGTGTGTGTGTGTGTAGGTGATAAACATCATCAATGCGGCTCAGGAGAGCAGTCCGATGCCGGTGGCCGAAGCGCTGGACCGTGTGCTGGAGATCCTGCGGACGACGGAGTTATACTCGCCTCAGTTCGGTACTAAAGAGGAAGACCCTCATACTAACGACCTGGTGGGCGGCTTAATGACCGTAAGTCTCACGTCGCCTCTGAACTTCACTGCTTTACATGGATTTAGATTATTCGACTCGAACGAAAAGGAAGTCTCTTTTCTTCTCTATCGTGTCGTATATCCGAGTGAAACGCTTCACAAACAAGAACAAATGTAGGGCGGGGCTTGATTTTGTCTGTGGGGAATTGATGATTGGATGGTTGTGGTTTGCTATTGGTGGATCTCATGTGAGTGACAGGTTGCCCCGCCCTCATCATCAGAGAAGAGAAGAGATGCTGCAAGAGGAAGATATTCTGATTCAAGATTACCAGAACATGAATTTAACACAATAATGATGATGTGCACCGATAAATCATTTAGAATAAACACTAAAATATTCCATAAAAACATGAATTGTGTCAATTTGATTTCATGGTGACTGTAATAGTGACAGCAGGAAACACACACACACACACACACACACACACACACACACTGCATCCGCTGTCATTCCTCAGGTTAACTGACCCTCACAAACATGACAGAATAATAATCATCATATGAAGTTTGGCTGCTTTTTGTAATGAATATGAACTATTTGCAAATAGTTTTTTTTTTTTTTTTTAAATGGGCGTATGAACGAGTGACTGCATGTGTTGAAAACACAAAACGGCAGAATGTTTCTTATTTCATCATATTCAGTTATGAATTGCATAAATCATGCAAATTTTCTTCCTGTATATTTAAATTCAAAGTAATGACAAGTGGAGTAGTTTGAGTCACAGGATTCATCAGTTGGTTGTTATGGAAAACATTTGTCAAATATTGGATATTTACATGCATCTTACCTTACATCTGTTAAATAGTGAAGCGTTGAACTGAAATTCATGTTCAGTAACTGTGAACAGTTGAGCCTCGCCTCCTGTGATTTGATTGGCCATCGCAGTCACTTTGACGAGCGCCATCAGACCGCTGAGGCGGAGCAGCATAACGTGACTTCTGACACTTTTGTCATCCAAATAACAAACAGAGCAGCATCATTATTGAATACTGGGGGAACAATTTCCATTTCTGATTACTGGGGCGCATGTCTGTGTGCTCCGGCCCAGGTGTGTTGTGGGTAGCTGTCAGTTTGCAGTGTTGTGTGTCTCTGCTGTCAGTGGGATGTTGACGGCTCTCTCTCTCCTGCAGGACGGACTGCGCAGGTTATCAGGGAACGAGTACATCCTCGCCACTAAACGTAAGCCGAGTTCACTGCTTTCTGACCTTTGACCCTGTACTTTTGCAATGGTTCACACGCACACTGTGTTTCAGAGCTGCATCACATCCCAAGTCACCTGACCACGCCACTGTCCCTCAACGATATCCCAACATGCATTGCTCAGACGATGGAAAACGAAGACTCGTGGGACTTTGATATTTTCAACCTGGAGTCGGCCACCATGAAGCGGTGAAGCGTACACACACACACACACACACACACACACACACACACACACACACACACACACACACACACAGTTTATAACTTGCAATTCCAAGATTATATGTAATTAATCAGGTCCAGAATTTCGGGATATAAAGTCAGAATTACCTTTTTTAATTTTTTTATTCCATGGTGGAAACAAGCTTCCATAAAACACACACACTCGCAATGCTGCTAGAGATTCTGTACAGGTGTGTGTGTCATGTGACTGTCAGGTGGTCCTCATGCTTCATGGTGTTTATTCTCAGGCCTCTGACGTTTCTGGGCTTGAAGATCTTCTCCCGGTTTGGTGTTTGTGAGTTTCTGAGCTGTCCAGAGGCGACGCTGCGCTCGTGGCTGCAGATCGTCGAGGCCAACTATCACTCCAGTAACTCCTACCACAACTCCACACACGCCGCAGACGTGCTGCACGCCACCGCTTACTTCCTGCGCAAGGAGCGCGTCAAGGTGAGCTGACACTCGCACACAGATTCAGCATTATTTGCGGAGACTTGCTCTCTGTGATTTTTTTTGCTGATGAGAGACACATGCAGACGTGATCCTGTGACCGCAGCGAGACACTTCATGACGCGTCACGTGTGTGTCTGTTTCTCAGCAAAGTCTGGACCCCATAGATGAGGTGGCGGCCCTGATCGCTGCTACCGTGCATGATGTCGACCATCCTGGACGTACGAACTCCTTCCTGTGCAACGCAGGAAGTGAACTGGCCATACTGTACAACGACACGGCCGTGCTGGAGAGTCACCACGCGGCGCTGGCCTTCCAGATCACCACACGAGACGACAAGTGCAACATCTTCAAGAACATGGAGAGGTGCTCGCTCACTTCCTGTCTGTCGGATATACTTCAGATGTGTTTAAACTGTGACCATGCGTCAGTAGTTTGAATTGTACAATTGTTTTCTATTGGATTGCATCATTTGCAATGCTTCATGGGATGAGTAGATCATTTACTCATTAAAGATGTCAAGTACAGTCTTGCACTTTTTATTTTCTCCTTGTGTTTCAAACGCTGTATCATTGACACACACTCGCTGTCCTGCCGCCCTCTCACAGGAACGAGTACCGGACGCTCCGGCAGGCCATCATCGACATGGTCCTCGCCACTGAGATGACCAAACACTTCGAACACGTCAACAAGTTTGTCAACAGCATCAACAAACCGCTGGCAGCACTGGAGGAGAACGAGGTGAGAGACTCACACACACACTCACTCACACACACACACACACACACACACACACTAACACACTCACTCTCTCTCTCTCACACACACACACACACACACACTGATTTTCACCCTGATTTTCAGCTAAAAACATTTTATGGTATTTTCCCAGGCAAACTTGAGACTTTTATTCTTCTGCTTATTTTGATTTTCTCACATCAGGGAAGCATGTGACATGCTCTGGAAGCACTAGCTATGTTTCCATAAAATTTGAAAATGGCATAAAAGTTTTGCGAAAAAAGCAGCGTTTCTATCCCATGTGTTCAAGAGAACAAAATTGTCACTTCCTGGGAAATTGTCGCAAAATATCAGTAATAAAAATGTAAGTTTCTTCAGTCAGGCTCTTTTCTCCTCCATCATGAATGAGTTGGTCTCAAAGCGTCAGACGAAACACAATAAACGCTGTCATGTGATCTTGCGTTTGGGAACACAGTCGTGTGAGACGCTTCTGGAGGAATTAAACCAAATCATTCTGATGACAGACTTTGACTCGGATGTTTCAGAACCACCAAACCAACATTTGAGATGCTGCGATGTGATTGGTCCACTGGTTAGAACAAGTTATCCAATCACAGCCTCTGCTGAGGCAAAGTCACATGAGGTTTTGAGGGATTTATTCGGTAAACGTGTTTCTAACGTAGTTTATGCACGTCTTCTTATCGGATAAAACAATAATCTGCCTCAATTGAGCGCACGCTTTTATGCGCATCTTGGTGTTTCCGTCTAACAGAAAAAAATCAAACGAAAAAAAATCATGACTCAAACGTGTGTGTGTGTGTGTGTGTGTGTGTGTGTGGTGTGTGTGTGTGTGTGTGTGTGTGTGGTAGGGCAGCGGTGATGAGGACTCGGTGAAGAACATCCTCACGGCTCCAGAGAACCGGATCCTGGTGAAGCGGATGCTGATTAAGTGTGCCGATATCTCCAACCCCTGCCGGCCGCTGGAGCTCTGCATCGAGTGGGCCGGACGCATCTCAGAGGAGTACTTCGCTCAGGTGAGATGAGACGTGAGATCATGTGACGGCAGTGTCAACGCGAACGGCAGAAGCTGAATCTGTGTGTGTTTTGCAGACGGATGAAGAGAAGCAGCAGGGTTTGCCGGTGGTGATGCCCGTGTTTGATCGCAACACCTGCAGCATTCCCAAATCCCAGATCTCCTTCATCGATTACTTCATCACGGACATGTTCGACGCCTGGGACGGTAAAGAAACACCTTCTGACTACGGATGAGTGATAAACACACTGATGATCAGTCTGATTAATCGCTAATAATTGATTTATGTTTATCTATGAGAGTGTGTGTGTCGATACAAAGTGAACCGACGTGTTTTTCTCGGTTTCCAGCGTTTGCTGATCTGCCCAATCTAATGCAGCATCTGGACAACAACTTCAAGTACTGGAAGGGTTTGGATGAGCAGAAGCTGCGGAGCCTGCGGCCGCCGACGGAGTGACGGCACCGGGACGAGCGGAGCGGGAAACGCCGGCCTCGCTTCCTCCGGCTCTGGAGCCGTGTTCATGTCCTGGTGTTTCCTGTTTATTTATCATGAATAACTAATGATGTTAGCTGATAAATGAGACGTGATCTAAACGCCAAAGCTGACCGAGACGAGTGCTGATGTTGTTGTTGTTGTCGTCTGTATGTGAGGCAGTGGTCATTTCCTGCCTGAAGACTTTCAACCGTTTTCCTCCGGAGCTTTTTCTATGTGGTCGATCTACTGACGAGACTGCTGCCTTATTTTATACGCTCTATTTATACGGCGCTGCTGACCCGCGACGGACACCTGCAGTTTTTAACACACTCATGTTATATGAAGTAAATCTCAATATTTTTATAGGTAATAATTTTACACTGGAACGATGTAAAGCATCTCAGACTGCTGGGAGAGGGACTTCACTCGTCACGTCCGGCGGATCCTCGCTCTGTCCTTCATCAGGGTTTCGATTATTCCCGCTGGTTCTGTGACGCTCGGAGCGGCTGGCGCTGGTTCACTCCACGACCGTCATAAAGCTGAAGATTTGTGCGCTTCATTTCGTCCCACCAGCACGTCTCCGATTTGAAAAGAAATCCAGATCATCTTCCTGCAGACGAGCGCAGACGGTGAAGAATCTGCCGTCACGATAGACCGTCATTGTGAACTGTGGAGTTTCGGGCCCGTGGCCTTTAGCCCGGCTCATTTTTCGCTCCAGAATTAAAAGAAAAATGAGATTCTATTTTGTATTTAGGACCATTATGATCTTTTTGCTTTGTGACATTATTTTCATGATGAATTACCTCTTTAAAATCCACTTTAAATTCTCATCTGTAATGTCAAAAGAAGTTATTTAAATTGTAAAGTATTTCTACATCATTGTAGTATTTGTTGTACTGCCCTTTTTGATTTAATAAAAAGCTATTTTTTATTGTAATGCAGAACTACAATAATAAATGAAACTACAATAATAAAACTAACATCCAGGTGAGACTGAAGTGACAATTTGTGCTTAATTGTCACAAAATAATGCAAAAAATGTCGGCTTCACTTTCTTTACGCATTGTAAGATTTGATTTTGGGCAGAAACGAGAGGGTTCGTCAGCGTTAGTTTGAACAGTTTTTGACTGTGTCCGTGAAGGGCTTGTGATAAAGCAATAAGCCCTAAGATGACCTCTGACCCTGAGTCAGCAATGAACTCTGGGATGTTTACAGACAGAAAGACCCCATCAAACATTCCTCCGGTTTCACAGACTAAGACGCATGTTTGATCTGTTTTAACTGAAAGCAAATCTTAAATATGTCCGTCATTGTTTTGTTTCAAGATGGACACCAGTAATGTTTTTTTAAAAGATACTTAAATGTGTTAATTGAACTAATTTAAAGGGATAGTTCACCCAAAAATGATCTTTCTGTCATTTACTCACCCTCAGGTTGTTCCAAACCTGTATGGATTTCTTTGTTCTGCTGAACACAAAGGAAGATATTTTTAATAAAGTTTGTAACCAGACTGCTTTGGGCCACCATTGACTCCTATAGGAGGAAAAAATTACTGTGGAAGTCAATGGTGGCCCAAAAGCGGCCGAGTTACAAACTTTCTTCAAAATATCTTCCTTTGTGTTCAGCAGAACAAATAAGTTGTTCCTAATCTGTATGAATTTGAGGGTGAGTAAATGACGACAGAAAGATCATTTTGGAGAGAACGAACCCTTTATCGTTAGGGTTCGAATGTCTCTTCCAGTAATAATCACATTGGGTGTAATTTAAGGGTGTCCACGCCACTTTCTGCCTTCCGCCGTCGTTCCAGCTGCAGTGCAGCGCTGGATCCTGCAGGTGGCGCCGCGAGCGACGGAGCTCTGCTGAACACAAGCGGCCGAAGAACAGACGCGTCACGTGACTTGCGTTTGCGGCCTCGTCGAGTGTGTTTGTGACTGAATCGATAATCAAAGTTTGTGTTTAATTCTCCACTTCAGCGTCGGTCCGGTGTTCGGTGTCCCGCGAGTGAAGCTCCGCTCCCCGCAGATGGCGTCTGGATCACCGTGAGTGATTTTCCTCAAACTAACTCGATTCTTTCTCCTTTCATCAGCGCGAGCAAACAGAAGTCTTCTGACAACATTATACTGTAAAACTATGAGATTCAGTGCTTTATATCTTACTATTATAAGATAAATGAACAGTTCTGCCGTGATGTTCACATGTATATCAGTCATTACTGTGATTCACAGGAAACAACTGGAGAAACGTGTTTCAGGGGAAAAAAATATATTTTCATTTTCCAAATATGATTTTTAATTATATACATGCATACACACATATATATTAAAACAGTCATTTTGTTATACAAACAAAATAAAGCACAGCTCACGCCTCATAGGATCTAATGATTAAGAATGACATTAAAATTAATTTGCAATGAGAAACAGTCCAGAAAAGAGCCGCAAATCTGTAGTCCTGAGTTGGAAAATTATTTTCAGAAACATATTTGATCATGTAAACTTTAACTGATTGATTTGTTTGTGTGTGTGAGAAAGAGAGAGGAGAGAGCGAGAATGTGTGTGTGTGTGTTGAGAGAAAGAGAATGTGTGTGTGTGTGTGTGTGTGTGAGAGAGAGGAGAGAAAGTGTGTGTGTGTGTGTGTGTGTGTGTGTGTGTGAGAGAAAGAGAATGTGTGTGTGTGTGTGTGTGTGTGTGAGAGAGAGAGAGAGAAAGTGTGTGTGTGTGTGTGTGTGTGTGGTGTGAGGAGAGAGAGAAAGTGTGTGTGTGTGTGGAGGTCATGAAGACAGACTCTCTCAGCTCTAGAGCTCTGTTGATACTCGCCTCCTACAGAAATCATGTGACGATCAGAACAGGCCGAGAGCGTGAATCTGCCGCGGCCTACAGTCGCCACACACACTCTCACACTCACACACACTCTCTCTCACACACACACACACACACACACACACGTGTCGCTCATGATGCTCACTGTCTCCCGCAGGTGTGTGAACAGCAGATGGGATCGAGCCAAAGCGGACGTCCTGCCCAGTGACCCGCATGCGTCTGGCGGCTCCGCGGACGCGTCCGATCCTCCGCAGGGCGGCGTGGAGATGGCGGCGGCGATGGCGGCTAAAATCAACGCCATGCTGATGGCCAAAGGCAAACTGAAACCACTGCAGCCGCTGCCCAGTAAAGTACTGACTGTCCTACAGACACACATCCCATGATGTCTGCTGTCGTTCTGTAAGCTCACGTGTGTGTGTGTGTGTGTGTGTGTGTGTGTGCAGGCGCCGCCCATCTCTGCTCTTCCAGTCGTCGCTGATGAGCTCGTCGTGGCTGAAGTCGACATAAACGATGTGCCGATCGACTGCAGGAATCTGCTGACCAAAGGCAAAACACAGGAGGAGGTGTGTGACAGACACACACACACACACACACACACACACACACACGTGACATCAGTGTGTCCGGTCTGCACACATGTGACTCTTTCCTCTCTGCTGCAGATCGCTCAGTTCAGCGGCGCTGCGGTCTCCACTAAAGGCCTCTACATGAGCGACGCGGACAGATGCAGCAGCGCAGGCGTGTACGTATCTGAAGAGAGAGTGTGTGTGTGTGTGTGTGTGTGTGTGTGTCTGTGTGTGTGTTCACCTGCTCTCTCTCTGTGCTCAGGGCGCGACCGCTGTATCTGCAGGTTCAGGGCCGCTCTCAGGACGACGTCAACAGTGAGTGCTGAGCTCAGATTCGTCTCACGGGTCGCTGTGTTTATCATGTGGTGTTGGAGTGAATCTGAACAGGAGGTTGTTGTGTTTCTGTCAGAGGCAGTGGCCAGAATAAAGCAGATCATCTCTGAGGACGTCCTGCGCTCGTCAGGTGGACAGACGCCCGCAGTGATGCCCACCGTACCCGTGTACCGTCAGCCAATCACAGCCGCCGCTGCGCCCCCGCCAGCCGCTCGAGCCGCCGGCGCTCCAATCATCCCCGGACACAAACCGGCCCCGCCCCCACTCAGGGGTAAGAGAGAGAGTGTGTGAGTGTGTGTGTGTGTGTGTGTGTGGAGGTTAAGAAGGTGGGGCTGCTGATCATGTGGTCTCTGCTGATACACGCCTCCTACAGAAACAGCCGTCAGAACGACTCCAGCCTACAGGCGGCAGGTCGGAGTTCACTGCGCTGCTGACACACTTCCTGCTTTACTGTCATAGTGATTCTGATCGCATCAACAAACGTGTCGTTCCAAACATGTGACATCAGGTGACGCATCTGGTGGTGTGTCTCACAGCAGAAAGTCACATGGGTTCGGAGCGACATGATCATATTTGAGTTAATTTAATTCTTTTTCACAGTGATTTGGAGCTCTTGCAGTGTGATGATGATGATGATGATGATGATGATGATGTGAGAGCGAACTGATGTATTTGTGTTTCAATGACTGACATGTGAGCTGCTCTGCTGTAACCGTAGTAACGACTGAATGTGCTCATGGGACGTCAGCACCTCGTCTCCAACGGACGCTGGAGTCACGACACGACTGACACAGCTTGTAGATTATTAAACAGAATGAAGTTTCACACACGCTAGAGTTCAGAGCCGACCACAGACGCGCAGTGAACACACACACTCGTCTCGCACGCATGCGTTCTTCCGACATTTACCCAGAAGGCTGTCAGCTTTGATGAGGTATTTGGAGTAAGTAAATGACTGTGGCCGTCTTGTTGGTTGCAGAGTTTTGTGCACACTAAGATATTTGTAGGACTGGACCAATCGCAGCCGTCCTTTAATGTGAACGAGCGCGTGGAGGGTCCGTCCGGCTCGTACCTGCAGCACATTCAGTCTGAGACCGGCGCTCGTGTCTTCCTCAGAGGCAAAGGATCGGGCTACATCGAGCAGGCGTCCCGCCGCGAGTCCTTCGAGCCGCTGTACCTGTACATCAGGTAAAGCCTCGCCGCTCTTTCCTACTCGCTTCAGCCGCTCCGCCGCGCTTCTGACCGCATGTGTGTCTTACAGCCACCCGAACGCTGCGGGACTGGAGGCGGCCAAGAAGCTGTGCGAGAATCTCCTGGACACGGTGAGTGTGTGTGTGTGTGTGTGTGTGTGTGTGTGTGTGTGTGTGTGTGTGTGTGTGTGTGTGTGAGAGGGAGTGAGTTGGTCAGTGAGAATGTGTGTGTGTGTACATCGAGCATCATATGGTGTGTGATTGATCATGTTGTGGTTCTCCAGGTGCGGGCGGATCACGCGCGGTTCATGTCGGCGTTTCCCTCCACAGGTTCTGCTCCAGGTGTGTTTTCTTCTGTCTCTAAACATGTTTATATGCTGATAACTCCCATAAGTCAGCGTGTTGAATGAACGTGTTGTCCTGGTTTACATGCGAATCAGTGAGCAGCAGTTCAGGTAAATCGTGTTTGTGAAACTGCATTAAATCAGGCTGTTTCCTGTAGAATCATTAGCGCCGCTGACTGTGAGTGTTTGTGATGTGATGTTCAGTGAATAAGCAGGAGTTTGTCTGAACCTCTTCTGCTTCGGCTGCATGAGATGAGACATTTTTATTATATTTTGGGTCAAAGAATCAGAGTTTGCAATATATTTCCTGCCGCCAAGCGCTGCCTCCGTCTGGATGCGCTTCAATCCGCTGCAAGAACTCTTTCCTGTCACATGTCACACATGCGCGCTTCAGTAAGCCACAGGTCGATGTTTTTTCATGCAGGAGAAATCAGTCAGTTTATGCTGAAGCTGTTTATGACTTTCCTCTGATGAAACATGATTACATCACACACACTGTCAGCATAACCTCAAGAAAGCGCATGTGAACGTGATCTCGAGCTGAACTGATCCAGGGACAGTGTTCACGTGCTTCAGAACGCTTTTCACTGCCGTTTGCCGTTCATGTGAATCTGGGTCAGTTTGACTGACACAAAACTAAATGCCTCTCGTTCTAATGAAACTCACGTGACTCGTTCGGGTCGGCGGTATGACCAATATTTTCACAAAATGTGTAATTTTATTTCACTATCAATATAAACTCAGCTAAAGAAAGAGACCCTTTTCCAGGATACTGTATTTTAAAGATAATTTAGTAAAATTCAAGCAAGTTTTGCAGATCTTTATTAGAAGGAGAGCCTCGTGTCTGACTGATGTGTGTGTTTCAGTTTACCCGACACACGGATACTCTGCGAATAACAGCTACGGCAGCCAGTCGTGGTACAGCTACCCGTCCAACGGCTACTCGAGCTCGTATCCCACGTACTGGAACAACTGCGGCGGAGCGTCTGGCCAATCACAGCTGAGCAGCGGCCCGGTGCAGTATCCGGTGCGCCAACAGAGCGCCTTCCTGCTGCAGGTGAGAGTCACGCCTGTCAATCAATACAGCTGATGTGAATGTGACTGATATCAGATCAGATGACCAACTGTGTGTGTGTGTGTGTGTGTGCGTGTGTGTGCGTGTGCGCGTGCGTAGGAGGAGGATGCAGCGTCAGACAGAGCAGACGGCAGCTCCAGCCCGAAGCAACACTCCACAGAAGAGCAGCAGAAAACACAGGTGTGTGTGTGTGTGTGTGTGTGTGTGTGTGTGTGAGAGTGATGGTCGTCACGTTCATTCTGAGATTGATCTGACGTGTGTGTGTGTGTGTGTGTCTGTCTTCAGATCTCCACAGATGTGTCGGTGAAGGACGTCAGTGCTGCAGAGGACAGCAGGTCTCCATCTTTCTGTTTCTGTTCATTCATGTTTTCTAGTCATTATAATCACATGTTCGTATGTTACAGTGTTCAGCACTGCTCTGAGGTCACCTGACCAGTGCAGTAGTCTGTAAACTCGCATTGAGTTCAGTGATGTCGACTGTTCAGCCCTTTCACCACATTAAATGCCCCTGTGATGCTATTGTAAAGGTTCAAAGGTTAACACTTTAATTTCCTCATAATATCCACTGCAGCATCAGCTCTTTTCTCTCAGTGTCTGAAACGCTTCGTTCGAAGATTCGGTCTCTCTAAACCCCGCCTTTCTGAGAGCTGCTCTGCTGTGATTGGTCAGAAACCAAACGCTCATTATCATATCTGAATCTCAGCTCTTGATTCACAGCGTCTTCTCGACATGAACAACACGAACCAAACTCTTCCAGTCTCAGATACAACTACAGTGATTGAGGGCGGGGCAAAGAGACACTGTCCAGCCAATGAACACCAGAGGCTGGCATTATGCAAATTACATTGTTACATGTTACTGGTATGAAACAGGAAGTGAGACTGAATTACTGACAACTCGTTTCAGTTCAGAATCGTTTTCTTTTAGGAGACAAACTCAATTTATCTGATCTTTTGATCTTTAAAACTTTGCAGAGTTTTTACATTCACAAACGGCTTTATTACTACATGACAGGGAATATCCTAACAAACATAATATGAGCACTTTAAAAACATTCTTCTGCTGCTCTTCATGCATGTCACAGGTTTTGTTTTTACTGAGTTCAGGAGGGGTTAGTTCTGTTAGAGATGTGAGTGACATGAGATGTTTCTTGCTCAGGATGTTGATGCCGCCACCAGCTGCTCCAATCAGAAAGAGATTACGAGAAGAGATCTGCAGCAAAACCCTCACACACACAGGTGTGTAAAAACACACACACACACACACACAGGTTTGTTTTTGTGAATTGTGGGGTCATTCCATAGGCGTAATGGTTTTTATACTGTACAACTGTATTTTCTCTCCCCCTACACTACCCCTAAACCTAAACCTTCCCATCACAGGAAACTGTGCACACGTTCACTTTCTCACAAAAACTCATTCTGTGTGATTTATAAACCTTTTGAAAAGTGGAGACATGGAGTAATGTCCTCATAAGTCACCCTCTTTTTGTCATACCATGTCATTATACACATTTGTGTCCTGATATGTCACAAAAACGCACACACACACACACACACACACACACACACACACACACACACACACACACACAGAGCTGTCATTAGCATACAGGGATTATTCTTGAACCTAAAATGAAGATGCCTGTGACATCATGAACTCTCTGATCTCCTGCAGCTGATGAAGAACAGCAGGAGAAGAAGATGAAGATTCCAGAAGATTCCAGCAGCTGCTCTGGACTCGTTCCGTACGGAGGAGACTCATCGGATGAGGAAGAGGAGCGCATGCGCGGCGGGAGTAAGAGCGCGGTCTGAACTGCAGCATCACAGACTTTATTTCGTCACATGATTGACTCGCAGGACTGATGTGGATCTGTTCCTATGGAATAATAAAGAAGTAAACGCCACACAGATGCTGCCGTCTCCTTTATTCAGCTCAAGAATCTCTTCAGATCATCGCGTCACGGGCACGTGACGTACGCGGGTGCCGACAGGCCGGTGCGGAGCGTCAGCGCTCCGGGGTTGTCCAGGGCGAAGCAGGGGTGCAGGTAGTGCAGGAAGTGACAGCTGAAGGTGTGCAGGTGCTGCCGCAGCGCCGCGTTATAGAAGGACAGGATTCCAGCCGCGTAATCCAGAAACACGCCGATCCGCAGCGGCTGCACCGTGATGCGAATGTCCGGCGTCCAGCCGTTGTGCAGGAACTCGTATTTATGCCTGCAGAGGAAGAGCATGTGATCAGATTAATTAGTTTCTTTATCATGTAAACCAGTTCAACCTTCAAACTCTAACCCATTATAAACAGCAGTATCCTCAAGAAACGGCCGGATGGGATCAGCGTAATATAAACTTCACTAAATCAATCCTGTGGTTGGTAAACGCAGATGATGTCATAATGTTCACAGCTTTGATTTATCGAAATGATCAAGATTATTATTTGAGTTGATTTTCATTCTGATGTGAGGGAAAGTGTTTCTCTGGAATTAATCCTCCGTTTCACCGGTTTGATTCTCGGCCAGATTCACAGACGACTGTGAGCGTTAGCCAATCACAGCCTGACATGCTGCCTGTCATGTGACCTTCACCTTCATGCCCCGCTATAGGACAACTTCAGAAAAATGAGCGATTTATTCAGTCTCTTTCCTTTATTCAGTGTGTTTTAATCTTTGGACCAGGGGTGTCCAAACTCGGTTCTGCAGAGTTCAGCTCAGCCCAGTGAAACACCTGAACCAGCTGATCAAGATCTAACTAGGCATAAGAAACTTCCAGGCAGGTGTTTTTGAGCTGAACTCTCCAGGACTGAGTTTGGACCCCCTGCTTTAGACTGTGGATTATTTTCAGCAGGAAGGAGATGACACGACCGCTGATGTTTCCTCACGTTTTCTGCTTTGAGACCAAGAGAAATACACGCGTGTTGCATGAGTGTTTCATCTCCAGTCCTCCCAGAATGCTTTAGATCAGCGATTCTCAAATTTTTTTGACTCAAGATATTACTGATACTGTGCTATATCACAAAGATGTTCATTTACAAAATATTATTATTATATATCAGTATCATTATATTAAAATGACACAATAATTATAAACTAATTAAAGGATTAGTTCACTTTCAAATTAAAATTTGATAATTTACTCTCCTCCATGTCATCCAAGATGTTGATGTCTTTCGTTCTTCAGTGGAAAAGAAATGAAGGTTTTTGAGGAAAACATTCCAGGATTTTTCTCCATATAGTGGACTTCACTGGGGTTCAACGGGTTGAAGGTCCAAATGTCAGTTTCAGTGCAGCTTCAAAGAGCTCTACATGATCCCAGACGAGGAATAAGAGTCTTATCTAGAGAAACCATCGGACATTTACTAAAAAAAATTAAATTTATACGTTTTAACAAAATGCTCATCTTGAACTAGCTCTCTTCTTCTTCTCTCTATTTGAATTCCAGCAGTGTAGACACTGCTAAGTGTATACTGCCCTCCACAGGTTAAAGTTTGAACTAAATTGTCATATACAATATGCTAGTGCAAGTATATAACAATTAGTTCAAACTCTGACCTGTGGAGGGCAGTAATACACTTAGCAGTGTCTACACTGCTGGATTTCTAATGGAGAAGAAGAAGAAGAGAGCTAGTTCAAGATGAGCATTTATTGTTAAAATAAAATTTTAATTTTTTCTAGAAAATGTCCGATGGTTTCTCTAGATAAGACTCTTATTCCTCGTCTGGGATCATGTAGAGCTCTTTGAAGCTGCACTGAAACTGACATTTGGACCTTCAACCCGTTGAACCCCAGTGAAGTCCACTATATGGAGAAAAATCCTGGAATGTTTTCCTCAAAAACCTTAATTTCTTTTCCACTGAAGAAAGAAAGACATGAACATCTTGGATGACATGGAGGAGAGTAAATTATCAGGAAATTTTAATTTGAAAGCAAACTAATCCTTTAAATTAAATTTCATAATACCAAAAACTAAAAGTTCTTCATGGTTTGCATGTTTTATTACAAATAAAGATGCATCACTTTTACATTTTGTGATTAGTTTTTTTTAATCATTTGTTTACTCATTAAAAGCAATGTTACCCAATAAAATACATTTTTATATGTTTTAATGTATATATTTGATGTTTCATATTCATTTCCAGGTCTATTAAAAAAAAAAAAAAAACTTTCCTTAAAATATCCAGGTTGTCTAAGATCATGAGAACCCTGGATCTTAAAAATGGTGATTGTTAAAGGAACAAATTAAAACTAGAAAGTAAAGTTCAATTTTAATGCATTAACATGAATTAACATGAATTAGCATGTTGCTATCATGAATTACACTGTTAGAATGTTTTGGCACACTGATAGCATGAATTAGCAAGTTTTAGCAAAAAATTAGCATGTTGCTACCTTGTTGTTAGCATGAGTTAGCATGTTATTAACGTTTTAGCACGTTAGCATGTTTTAGCATTTTGTTAACATGAATTAACATGTTACTAGCATGTCTTAACACATGAATTAATATGTTAACATGAATTGGCATGTTGCTAACATGTTTTACCATGTCATTAACTTGTTTTAGCACATTGCTAACATGTTTTAACATTTTGCTAACAGGAATTAACATGTTTTAACACAAATTAACGTTAACATGTTTTAGCACATTGCTAGCATGAATTAACCTGTTGTTAGGATGTTTAACACGATGTTAAAATGATTTAGCATGTTGCTATCTATCTTTAATGCACGAATTGGAGCTTTTCACGTTTGTCACGTGACGCACCTGGACGGCGTGACGATGTGTCTCATGCACCAGGACGTGTTGTTCCCGCCCAGGTAGGAGTTGCGCTGCGTGTCCTCGTACGCCACGCCCACGCGGAACTCTGTGTCTTCGTCCACCTCGATCTCCCAGTAATACTGCCCTCTGATGGGCACCAGGTCGCCCAGAACCGCCACACACCTGCAAGACACACAACGGTCACGAGCTGCACGCGACCCGCTTCAGAGAGCGAGCGCTGGCGGCGTGTGCGACCTGGCGAAGGTGCTGTCGCTGAAGGTCATGTGACTGAGAGGAAGATCTTCATCCAGGTAGAACATGGTGAGGCCGTCGGCCGACAGCGACAGACTCGGATGTGCCGTGTCCTCCAACAGGTGGAAAAACGTACCTGTCACAAACACACGTGTCACACACACACACACACACGTCACACAGAGCGTTCATCAGCCCACAGGCTCAGAGTCATGGATGAACCTGCAGTGGAGACGTCGATGGGTTCGCTCCTCTCGCTCGGGCCGCCGATGTTCACGGCTCTGACGCTGATGATGTAGCGCTTCCACGGCTGCAGCTGCACCAGACACTCGCAGGACGGGATCGCCACGATGGACCTGCCGGGAGAAAGAGTGTGTGTGTCACGATCACCCTAAAGAGACGCTTCACGACAGGAGATCAGATGGTCCGATGAGCGCTTCTGAGCATTGTGATCGTGTCGCTTTTGTGTTCGGCAGAAAGTCGTACAGGTTTTGAAGGATGTGAGTGAGAGTCGTTCTCATGTGACTTTAGTGTGTGTGTGTGTGTGTGTGTGTGTGTCACTGACTCAGTCGCAGTGTTGCTGCCATCTGCGTCGCTCTCTCTGAACTCCAGTGTGTACGACTCCACCGGGTTCGTGTTTCCAGAGTCCCAGCGGATCAGCGCCGCATCCAGGCTGCTCACGCACTGCCGTGGCTTGATGACGGGAGGAGAGGGAACTGCACACACACACACACACACACGGGCGTTACACGAGGTCAGCGCAGCAGTGACCTGCAGGACAGCTGCACGTACCCGTCATGTAAACGGCTCTCTCGCTGGCCGGGCTGATGCCGGTGGTGTTGGTGGCCGTGACCCAGAGCTCGTACTGCGCGTTTGGAAGCAGATCGGACACTGTGCAGTGCGTCTCCTTCACCTTCAGCTGAGACACTAACAAACACACACACACACACACACACACACACACACAGCTGCAGTTGAGCACAAACCCTGCAGCCCAATCTAAACTTCACTGGTCAAATCACGACAATTCAAACAAGTACCAGCCTGACCCCTGACCTCAGTATAGTGCTACTCTTACAGCCTGACAGATTGAGCATTACTGTATCAGATCCTGATCTTTCTGAAGTCTGATCTTTTCTTGACTGTTGAGTTGAAATGATCTGGTTTGGGTAATGATGGCGTGCGTTTACCGTCCTGCGGCGTCTCCATGGTGCAGTCGTCCGAGATCAGACGCCAGTGAAGCTCGTAGAACTCGACGGTGTCGTCCGAGAACAGACTCCAGCACACGTGCAGCGACGTGTCAGTGGCCGAGTTACAGATCTGAGGGTTCATGACTGGAGCTGATGGAGCTGGACACACACACACACACACATTTCATATTGTACAGTATTTTGTGAGATAGACTTTGTGCTCACATTAAGTTTTCCCCTTTGCTGCATGTCAATCAAATTTGCAAGAAGAAATTCAGCCAAACTTCAGAGTTCAGGTCTCTATTCCTCACTGTAACTGGACGGATCCAGTTTATGATCAGCTGACCTCAGTGTAAAGATGCTTATGTTGATGTTCGTCTGAAGGTTACAGAAGTTCAGAACCAGATGTTTGTAGTTTAGTATCAATATATGCTCTTGTAGGACTGAGGAATAAAAGTTTAAGAAGTTACAGTATGTTTTTATAGTACAATGATCTCCAAAGATCAAGATCCATTCGATTCCTCATGACACAAGCCCTTTAAACGACAGTAAGAGTTTTTTATGAAGCCATAAATTTGTCTCGGTGTCTCTCAGTGGCTGTTAAACCCGTCAAGAGCATCATTAGCTCTGTTTACATTCTATGTTGTAAATTTAACTGATGTGTAAAATCTGAATATTATCTGCTTTCATCAGTTCATTCGGTTACATGACCTGATGCAAAGTTGCATGACTTTTCTTAATGTGCCTGTGAATTTGTTTAGTAAATGTGTTTACATTGAAGTTCTTCATATCCACCTTAAGTTTTATTTGCATCTTGGTGTTTCCATCCAGGATTTCTTATGCACATCCTAAAATTGGCTTAAAATATGTAGATGGAAACACTTAATATAAGAGCAGCAGCTGCCGTCTGACCTGGAAGCAGGTTTATGGAGTCCATCATCTGTCTGACGTCGGACAGATCCGTCGTCGGCACATCAAAGTCCAGAGACACTCCCAGCTTCAGATCCACTTCCGTACTGGAAAACTGCTCAACTCTGATTGGACAGAATATGACAGATCATTCCTGATTGCTTTATCTACGACTTTATTGTCCTGTCATTCCAGATGAAGGAGGAGCATGCTGGAAGCACAAACACGGACTGTTGAGATGTTCATATCTAATGAACGTAAAGCCTCAAATGTTCTTGGTTCGTCTTGTGACCGGTCGTGATGCGGCAGGTTTGAACACGACGACTTCAGCTTCAGTCCAACATTAACATCCACTCGTGTGGAAAAGAGCAACATGAACATTCTGCTAAACATCTGCTTTTGTGAAGGCAATGCAGAAACATTCCATAGTATTTGGCAACCCTTTCTATCATACTTTAAAAAAGAGAAAAACTCAATGGACTGGTAATTTCTCATTCTGAGCATTACTGCTCCTGCTGATTTATGGTGATTTTTTTCTTATCTCTCTTATTAAGCATCAATAAAAAGAGTTTAACTAAAGATCTTGTTGTATTCCACAGAAGAACAAAAGAAAGTCACACTGGTTTCAAACTAAATGAGTATTAGAGTGATTATTAGACACACCACACATTCCTTACCTCTTAATAACGGGCATGACGGCCTGTCAATCAGAGAGGGAGGGCGGGTCAAACACAGCACTGATTATGTCACGGTTCTCTAATAAGCCTGAATCATTGGTGCTGATCTCTGACCTGCAGGAAGGCGCGTTTGTCTTGTCTGCGGTGAACTTCCTGTGCGCTCTCGATCAGCTCTTTGGAGGCGTCCAGTGTTTGGCCGCACTGCAGCAGCTCGCTGTACAGACGCTCCAGCTTGCGGTTCTTCTGCTCGTCCAGCGCCGCTGCTCGCGCATCGTTCCTCTGTGAAAGCGTCTGCAGGACCTCGTTATAGTGCTGCTCCAGGTTCTGCTCCTGACGCCCAAAGTTCTCCTGAAAACACACACACACACACACACACTGCGTGAAAACATCACCTGAACGTCTGCGTGACGGCTCAGATGATGCTCGAGTCCACGGACCTCCACAGTGATGAAAATCTCCTCCAGGTTACTGGCAAAGTTTTCCATCTCAACGATCTTCTCGCTCAGCTTGCTCCTGCTTCGGGACAGTTCATCCTGGAAAAGCACATGTGGTCACATCACACACCTGCACAGGTAGGAGGAGCAGATCAAACCTGTATGAATCTATGACTCGTTCTCACCTTCATCTGCTGCGCGGCGGCGGCGGGCGTGAGGAGCGCGTGACACGCGTGTGCCGCGGAGCCGGTGTGTGTGAGTGTGCGGCACTGAGAGCAGAAGGCATCGGGGGAGTGTGAGTCCGGCACCATCACAAATGCATCTTCATCAGCGGCCTCCTCCTCGCTCAGCTCCTCCGTGATCACATCCAGACAACTCCTCGCCTCATACGCGTCCATACTGACCGAGAGACGAGACGATCATCAGAAACTCTTCTGCTCTGATCTTCACATTCATCCATTCACCGGCTGTTTATATCTTGCTGAATGTGTTGTGTGTGTGTGTGTGTGTGTGTGTGCTGATCCTGTATGAAAATACTGAGTACTTTGAAAGTACTTTGAGAGCCCAGATTTGGCTTTGAAAGGTGTTTTGAATCGACACACTTGTATGCAGTGTCAGGCGTAAGACATTACAAGTAACGTGAGTCATGTAATCAGATTACTTTTTTCAAGTAACTAGTAAAGTACTTTTAACTACTTTGAACTACTAAATTCACAACAAAATATCTTTTTCAAGTTAGTAACGCAAGTCACTTTGATTTCCCATGTATTGACTGAAATCTCTCCGCTGATGGCGCCGCGAGTGACTGACCCGGTGTGGAGCTCCACAGCTGTTTTACTGTTTTTGTTAGTTTGTCCTGTCTTTAGTTATTCTTCTACAATCAGTTTCACCACCTCCCAATCTTTCACCAGTTTTTGATTATTCTGATGTTTTTCTGGACATTATAGTTCCAGGACACGCAAACCTGGAAAGCGAGCCGGTGTGCTAGTCAAGCTCAGACAACGTGGCTTTAGGACCGCGCTGAAGAGTATCCATCTGAAAATCTCTGCTCCCTACCCAATAAAACTGATAAACTTCTTTTTCTGACCTGAATAAATAAGGACTTCTTGAACTGCTGCTTTGTGTTTCACAGAAACCTGGCTGAATGAAGCCATCCCGGACAGCGCGCAACATCTGCCGGGCTTCCAGCTGTTCAGAGCGGATTGCGATGCGGAGTCAGTGGGGAAATTGCGCAGCGCCAGGACATGCTTCTGCATCAACGAAAGGTGGAGTACAGATGTAACAGCGTTGAAGAACTCTGTTATAATAATTTTTGGGGACTTTAATAAAGCAAATCTTTCCCATGAACTGCCTAGACAGCACAATACATGTCCCACCAGAGACAGTAATACACTGGACCACTGTTACACCACAATAAAGGATGCATATCACTCTGTTCCACATGCAGCTGTGGGGCTCTCTGATCACCGTCTGCTTCATCTTATACTGACCTACAGACAGAAATGTAAATCACCGAAACCTGTAGTAAAGACTGTAAAGAGATGGTCCAACGAAACGGAGCCTGTTTCAACTGCACTGATAAGAGTGTTTCTGAAGCTGCTGCCACCGATCCTGACGAGCTCACTGATACTGTAACATCATACATCACTTCCTGTGATGATATGTGCAGCCCTACTAGGACTCATTTAACCTACAACAATGACAAAAAAAACTATGGTTCACAGTAAAACTCAGACAGCTTTGTCAAGCCAAAGAAGATGCCTACAGGAACGGGAACAGTCTTGTATAATCAGGCCAAAAACACACTGACAGAGAAGATCAGAGGAACTACTCTAAAAACAGCTTTCAGCCAACGACCTGCATCGGTGTGGAAAGGCCTGAAAGACATTACTAACTATAATACACCACTCCCCAGCGCTGTGCCGAATCAACAACTGGCCGATGATTTGAATGAGTGTTACTGCAGGTTCTCACACCCCACAGCTGTTCTGAGCTTCTCCACGCATTCATCCACACCTCCAGCTCAAAAGAGCTGTCTGTCTGGTGCAGTCATAACAACCTGGAGCTGAACACACATGATTGTGGACTTCTATTCCCACTCAGCATCATGAACAGCACTGGAGCACCACCATCTCTCAGGACCTGAAGTGGGACACTCACAGAGGCTCCATCGTGAAAAGCTTGTATTTCCTTCGCCAGCTGAAGAAGTTCAACCTGCCACAGGAGCTGCTGAAACAGTTCTATGTAGTCATTGAATCCTCTGCACTTCTATAACTGTCTAGTTCGGCTCAGCTACCAGATCAGATCTCAGAAGACTAGAGCGGACAGTCCGGACTGCCACACCCCTCCAAGAACTGTCCTCATCCAGAGTGAGTAAAAGGGCTGGCAAAATCACTCTGGATTCCTCACATCCAGGCCAATTCCTCTTTGAACCGTTGCCGTCTGGTCGGCGCTACAGAGAACTGAACACCAGATCAACAACACAAGAAAAGTTTCTTCCCTCGGGCCATCGAACTCATGAACAGTTAAATGCCTCCACTCGGCTTATTCTGTTCTCATTATTCTGTCTGTGCTCTGGAAGCTTCTGTCACCAACACTAATTCCTCGTATGTGTGAGTGTACCTGACACTAAAGCTCAGATTCAGAGTGAGCTCAGAGGCGTGTGTTCGCTGTGTGAACATGATGGTTACTGTAGTTCTAGACTAAATGTGAGCAGGCGTTTATTCATCTCACTTGCACAAAAACAGATTCATATTCATCAAAATGAATAAAAAACAGAGAAACACAAACTTAAAATATTATGCAAACCAGCAATAATTAAATATGTTAAATAATACAAATATTCTTTATGTATTTAATCTCACTTTATTAACCGATGTCTTTGCTGCTGACTTTAAATGATCAAATTCAACCATACAAAAATGACTTACATTTGACTTTCAGCCTGAGGCTTATTCATTTCACTGTTGTAATAAAAGTCCTTTACATATGCCAAAAATAGAACTTTTGTTATTACAAAAAAAAAAAGCATGCAGCCCTGGTGAGAAAAAGTAACGCAAAAGTAACAATACTGTCCACAAAAAGTAACTAAATAAAGCAATTAGTTATTTTAGGGAGTAACTCAATATTGTAACACATTGTTAAAAGTAATTGGTTGTATATTCCTTTCTATCTGTGGTAACACAAGCTAATTACAGTGACTATAGACTACAGCTGACCATAAAATCACCTTTTCACAGATTTAGAAAAATTAAGATGAGGTTTTGCTATTCGATAGGAAACACACAGTTTAAACACCACACACACACACACACACACACACACACACAGCCATAAACAAGCTTAACAATAACAGCTTCTTTCTTGCATTTATCTTCGAACAGAAACGGTCAAAGTAATAAAATCATTGAGGAATACCTGCAGTGTCTCGCGCTCGTGCTCGTGTTCAGTGTTTCAGGACAGATAAATATAGACTGACGTGTCGAATTTCAGCAGCAGCTCAAAAACCCTCAAACTGAATCTCGCTCAGTTTACAGTCACTGCAGATACATTAATAACACTAAAACATTAATAATAATCATTTAATAATGTCAATCACACTTGGTTCTTCATTCATCATTGCATGATCTCTGAATGTAAAGTTCGATGTAATTTTTATATTTAAATATGATATTTATATTTAGGCTTTCATTTCTAAACGCATTCGGTTTATAATGTTTACATTTCACACAATAAATCACGAATGATGCAGTGACGGGCCTTTGTTTTCAGATCAATCTGGCAAAATTCGAAAAATTAGTTTTATTGCCAAATTGTTTCATTTATTTTTCCTATAAAGGGTTTACAGAAAATTTAAGAAAAGATCATTTCCCGTTAATGAATATTAATTGGCAGAATTGGTCTCATCTGAATCAGCAGTTTCTGTAGTTTAATTTCATGTAAATCAATCTTTTCTTCAAACAGAAATATCATTTAAAGACCCACATCAGCCTCAGTCTGATAGCTTGTGTTATGTCTATATTTGTTTTAATTCACATTTTCAGTTTATAATGTTCAAGATAAAATGAGGGATGTTATAATTACTTTGAACAGGTACATTTGATCTTTGTACTTCTAATGAGCAGATAAATGTGGGAACCGAATGAAATGAGTTCTAATATCTGGTAAATAATGAATAATAATGAATCTGAGGGTCATGGGCAGAGAACGCTGGAATTCCCCGTGTCACGTGACCACGGGATGACGTCAGATGACGACGGCGGAAGTGCAACAAGTCGAACACAGCTGAACACAAACGCGATGAGCGACGCGGACGGCGAGCGGATGGACAGCTTGGACGGATGGGTCGCCGTTAAAAGCGACGCCTTCGACGACAGCGAGAGCCACAAACTCAGGTTTATAGTGGAGTGGAACGAGATCGAGACAAAGTTCGCGGTGACATGTCATAACCGGACGCTGCAGCGGCGCGGAGACGCGAGCGGCAGCTGCGCTGGTCTGTTCTCCAGCGCGCAGCTCAGATACGTGCACGCGCACCTGAGCGCCGTCCGGGACGAGCTCGAGCCGCTGTTCCCCGACCTGACGGGGTTCCGAGAGCCGAGCGTGTGGGACCTGCTGTTCTCCAGCGCGCCGCGGTGCGATGCTGACGCGCAGTGCAGGCAGCTGGAGCGGTACTTCAGCACCGCCGTGGACGCGTGCGGCCGCATGATCGTGCTGGACGCGCTGTTTAGCGTCACTGAGGCGGATGAGCGCGATTACTTCGAAAACATGCAGGAGTTTAAATGCAGAGCGATGCGGGACGAGATTACACGCGCCAAAGACAAGCTGCGCGCGGTGAGGGGCGACACTGACCCGGGCGGGACCTGAGCTGTTCTGTTCTGTTCTATTCTATTCTGTTCTGTTCTGTTCTGTTCTATTGTGTTCTGTTCTATTCTATTCTGTTGTGTTCTGTTCTATTCTATTGTGTTCTGTTCTGTTCTATTCTGTTCTATTCTATTCTATTGTGTTCTGTTCTATTCTATTCTATTGTGTTCTATTATATTCTGTTATGTTCTATTCTATTGTGTTCTGTTCTACTCTATTCTGTTCTATTCTATTCTATTGTGTTCTGTTCTAATCTATTCTGTTCTATTCTGTTCTGTCCTATTCTATTCTGCTCTATTCTGTTCTGTTCTTTTCTGTTCTATTCTGTTATATTTTATTCTGTTCTATTCTGTTCTATTCTGTTCTACTCTATTCTGTTCTGTTCTATTCTGTTCTGCTCTATTCTGTTCTATTCTATTCTGCTCTGTTCTGTTCTATTCTGTTTTGTTCTGTTCTGTTCTATTCTGTTTTGTTCTATTCTGTTCTATTCTGTTCTATTCTATTCTGTCTATTATATTCTCTATATTCTATCTGTTCTATTATATTCTGTTGTTCTATTCTGTTCTATTCTATTCTGCTCTATTCTGTTCTATTCTGTTCTATTCTATTCTGTTCTATTTTGTTCTATTCTGTTCTGATCTATTCTGTTCTATTCTATTCTGTTTATTCTATTCTGTTCTGTTCTATTCTGTTCTATTCTGTACTATTCTATTCTGATATATTATATTCTGTTCTATTCTGTTCTACTCTATTCTGTTCTATTCTGTTCTGTTATATCTATCTGTCTATCTATTTCTGTTCTGTTCTATCTATTCTGCTCTATTCTGTTCTATTCTGTTCTGTTCTTCTGTCTGCTATTCCTGTCTATTCTGTTTCTGCTCTATTCGTGTTCTATTATAGTCTGTGTTCTATTCTGTTCTATTCTATTCTATTACTCCTTTGTTCCTATTCTGTTCTATTCTATTCTCTCTATTCTGTTCTATTCTGTTCTGTCTATTCTGTTGTTCTGTTCTATTCTTCTGTTCTATTTTGTTCTTTTATTGTTCTGTTCTATCTATCTGTTCTTCTGTTCTGTTCTATTCTATTCTGTTCTATTCTGTTCTATTCTATTCTGTTCTGCCTATTCTGTTATTCTATTCTGTATTCTGTTCTATTCTGCGCTAGTCTGTCTATTCTGTTCTGTTCTATTCTATTCTGTTTCTGTTCTATTCTGTTCTATTCTATTCTGTTCTTTATTCTGTGTCTATTCTATTCTGTTCTATTCTCTGTTCTATTCTGTTGCTATTCTATTCTATTCATTCTGCTCTATTCTGTTCTATTCTGCTCTATTCTGTTCTACTCTATTCTGTTCTATTTGTTCTTTTCTGTTCTGTTCTGTTCTTCTTCTGTTCTATCTGTTCTATCTATTCTGTTCTATTCTATTCTATTTTTTTCTGTTTTCTATTCTGTTCTATTCTGCTTCTATTCTGTTCTATTCTATTCTGTTCTATTTTTGTTCTTTTCTATTCTGTTCTATCTCATTCTGTTCTGTTCTATTCTGTTCTCTATTCTGTTCTATTCTTTTGTTCTATTCTTTATTCTATTCTGTTCTATTCTGTTTCTGCCTATTCTGTTCTATTCTATTCTGCTCTATTCTGCTCTATTCTGTTCTATTCTGCTCTATTCTGTCTACTCTTCTGTTCTATTCTATTCTCTATTCTCTATTCTGTCTATTCTGTTCTACTCTATTCTGTTCTCTGTTCTATCTATCTGTTCTATTCTGTATTCTGTTCTATCTATTCTGCTCTATTCTGTTCTGTTTCTATTCTGTTCTATTCTGTTCTGTTCTATTCTTTCTATTCGCTTCTATTCTGTTCTATTCTATTCTGTTTCTATTCTGTTCTATTCTGCTCTATTCTGTTCTACTCTATTCTGTTCTATTCTGTTCTGTTCTACTGTTCTGTTCTGTTCTATTCTGTTCTGCTCTATTCTGTCTATTCTATTCTGGTTCTGCTTTCTGCTCTATTCTGTTCTACTCTATTCTGCTCTATTCTGTTCTATTCTGTTCTATCCTGTTGTTGCTGTTGTTGTTGATCATGAGGCTCCTTTGTCATTGTGTTGTTGTGGTTTTGTCTTCATCAGCTCGTTCAGAGTCACTCCAGCACTGACGGACTCCTGCGACTGATGAAGATCTATGAAGAGGAAGATGAAGCTTACAGGGAGTTTGTGAGTGTTGCGACTCAGTTCTACCAGAACCTTCTGCAGCCCTTCAGAGACATCAGAGAGATCGCCACACTTTACAAGACTGAGATTCTGGTACAGAAGATACTTTAACACATACAACTACAGCTCAAATACACACTTTCCCTGTTCATCCGTACTGACTTATGAATCTGACCTGTCAATCACTCCCACTGATGTGACGATAAAGGATGAGAATCCCTGTTTTAACTGATAAACATGATGTCAGAAGCAGCAGAAGTTCACGGACCGGGTCTGTGTCTGTGTTTGTGTTCAGAAATGTCTGCAATACGAGGAACTGGGGCCGAAGCGAGTGAGTGAACTGAAGGCAGAGATGAACGAGTGGAATCAGCGCGGAGAATCAGCCGTTCACTCCATACAGGACAACACAGCTGACTACTTCAGAGACACGTCCAAAGCCCTGACAGGTCAGACACACACACACACACACACACACACACATCATTTACACTGGTCTATACATTCACATCTGCTCTTTACGATCAATACTGAACTAATCAAATGCTTCAAGTTAAATCGGATGCATCACTTCTCGTCACAGTCTAGAAAAATCCCTAAAAAGTGTCACAGAAAGCTGCAAAAGCACACAACATCTGTGGGGTCCCGAGCCTTCAGTCATGCAGCTCCTTATTTATGGAACTTGCTGACACAAGATGTGCGAAACTGAAAGTCTTCTTGTTTTTAATTGCTTTAAGCTTGTGTTCAGAGTGTCCAGGCAGTAATCATCATCATTTGTTTAATGTTGATTGTTTTATTGTGTTTGTAAGGTGTCCTTGAGTGTCATGTAAGGCGCCTATAAATAAAATGTATAATAATAATAACTAGAATGTACATTTCCTGAAGAAAATGTGAATGGTGCTTGCAATGGCAAAACTCGGCACTCTTGATTAGCATCAAGAAAAAAGCCAACCCCCATGTCTGTACAGTGTTCTGATGCAGAGATATAGATCTTGCAAAACGGTTGCTAGGGTACTCCATTTAGTTGCTAGGGAGTGGCTTGGCAGCTACTAATGATGATACTCCAAAGGCTGCTGGCCAATATAAACCAACCCCCATGCCTCTATGATATTCAGATTTGAAGATATCCCTCTATGCTTGGGTTGCTAGGGTTCTTTAAATGGTTGGCTATGAAGTGTTGAAGGTGATTTGTGATTGGCCGTTTGCTGGCCCGAGTCAAATGAGCTCACCCTCATGTTTCTATGACACTTCTATCCAAAGATATTCATTTGACCTTTTTCAATGGAAGTCTATGGAACTTGTTGCTATGGTGCTCTGTATGGTTGCTAGGGCATGGCTTGATAGCTTCACATTGATCCTGAGAGACTGATTGGTCATCTGAGTAAAATGAGCCCACCCCCTTGTCTCTATGACATTGTGATCCAGAGTTATGTTCAATACAAAATCCCTATGTAATTTCCCATAGTAGGAAAAACACAGTACTTCCTGGTTCATGGGCACGGCTTCACCATAGTATGTCTATGGGGCAACTTGCGCCCCAGGGGTACAACTTACACCCCATTTTGAGGTATGGTCTGACAGAGCCTGCTAGCCTCTTCAAATGTGGTGACCCACATGTTTCTACGAAATTCTCTTTAGGAGCTATGACTCGTCAAAGTTCATCGCAATGTTAAATCTATGGGATTTTTCGGCTACTTTTTCGCCCGCCGGACGAACATCATACACCCGATCGCTTATAAAAGTCATAGCACACCACTCCTTAATGAGCCGGTCGATTTGACACCTCATTCGTGGGTCTATGACAAAAACTGCGGGACGAGTTACGCGCGGATATTTTGTCCAGAAGAAGAATAATAAGTATGCAGGAGAATAAGAATGGAGCTTTGCCTTTGGCAAGCACCATTAATAATCAGAAAATGGTCGTGTCATAGGATGAGGCCACGCCCCAATGAATAATGACATCACGAGCACTGCTGACATCATCACTCATGCAGTGACATTCACTCACCAGAACGATTCACTTTACAGAACTCATTTCACTGCACACACACACACACACACACACACACACACACACTTTCACACACTTGTTTCATATTGTAATGGTTTTTATACTGTGCAGACTGTACATTCTCTCTCCCTACACTACCCTAACCCTAACCTTTAAAAAAAAACACCGTTTAGTATGTTTTTTAAGCCATTTGGTTTACGAGGACACAGGAAGTGTCCTCATAAACCATGTTTACATTGTAATACCCATGTTATTATTCACATTTGTGTCCTCATAAACCATATATACAAGAATACACACACACACAGCTGTGAGTGTGATAGTTGATCTCTGCTGATAGTGTGTGTTTGTGTGTTCCTTCAGGTATGGTGAAACAGATGGAGCTGGATCAGAAAAGATTTGGCCACGCCTCTTGGGCAGTGGCCACACCCAGACAAGAGAAACTCAGAATCCTATTGGCTAAAGAGACGCTGCAGCACATGAGGGCCAAAGAGATGTGTGTCAAACGCAAGAGAGACGAGATCCGAGAGCAGGTGTGTGTGTGTGTGTGTGTGTGTGTGTTTGTATTGTTTTTATATAAGGTTACATATCATTAACCCTCTATGGTCAGGTCAGGTCACCTTTATTTATATAGTGCTTTTTACAATGCAGATTGTGTCAAAGCATGGTACATTGTTGCCTTCTGGCAACATAGTCTATTTTAGTTTGTTTTTAATAAAATTAGGCTTTTAAATGAACTTTAAAAAAAAAATAAATAAAAAAGGAATGAAAATGTTGATTGATATTGTTATATTGTCCAATTTTAAGCAGGAAAAAACACCACAAATACTTTTTTCCTCACTGATAGTATATTGCGTATAGAGTGACACTGGTAATAGACGGAAACATGCTGAAATGTTTTTGTATTTTAACACAGAAAAACATTTCCATATTCATATGCCCAGAATTTGACAATGATCCACAAGAGGGAGCAGTTTCACTCTCCTTCAGTGTTTTAAAGTGCATTATGGGTATTTTGATCTTGGTTTTATGAATTTTATTTTATCACTTTATACAAGCTCACATTCCCAAACACCCGAATCTGAGTTCAAAGGTTTTTGTGCTGGTTACCATGGAGACGAGTGGCGGTGTTCATCAGGCGACACACACACACACACACACACACACACAGAGCTGGTTGGTCACAGACGTGTGTGTGTTTGCAGATGCGCAGCGAGGCGGAGGCCGTGAGCGCCGTCAGTGCTCTGGAGCTGCAGTATTACGAGACGCAGCTGGAGCTTCACGACTGCAGGTTTGAGATCCTGAAGAACGAGGAGCTGCTGCTGCTGACGCAGATCCAGACCACACAGAGACAGATCCGAGGTCAGCTCTTCTGCTAAACTAATCATGTTCATGATGGCTTCTGTCCTGTTACCCTGACTGAACAGACTGAGTTTTTTCAGATGAATTAAAACCTGATTATTAGTCTGTTTTGATCATGAGGTCTGTGGGCTGCTTCACTGATTTCAGATTTTACTAAATTAATAGAAACATTTACAGCCCAAAAACAGGTGTGATGGACAATTTAATATCCGGCATGACATAGACTGACGAGAGTGTGTGTGTGTGTGTGTGTGTGTGTTATGCAGAGCTGCAGGAGCAGGTGGTGTATTATGACACCTGTCAGGACCCAGAGGAGCTGCAGGATGTTCAGGTGGATGCAAGTCCCGCCCACTCACACCTGCAGCAGCAGCTGAAACAACTGGAGAGAAAAAGAGGAGCGATTTCATCACGCAGAGCTTACCTGAGAAACCAGCGGGTGAATGAAACACACACACACACACACACACACTGCAGGAGTGTGTTTGTGTGTGTGTGTGTGTGTGTGTGTGTCTGCAGGACAGGGTGTGTTTATTACATTGTGTGTGTGTCACAGGAATGTGTGTGTGTGTAGGACTTGTGTCTGCAGGAGTGTGTGTGTGTGTCTGCAGGACTTGTGTGTGTGTGTGTGTGTGTGTGTGTGTCTGCAGGACTTGTGTGTTTATTGTGGGTGTGTGTGTGTGTCTGCAGGATCGTGTGTGTGTGTGTGTAGTCAGGAGTTGTGTGTGTGTGTGCAGCAGGACAGTAGTCGTGTGTGTGTGTGAGGCGTGTGGTGTGTGTGTGTGTGTGTGTGTCTTAACCTGCAGGTGTCCTGCAGGACTTGATCGTGTGTGTGTGTGTGTGTGTGTGTCTCTGCAGGAGTTGTGTGTTCAGGCTCACGAGCAGCAGCAGCGTTCAGTCACGCAGAGATCCGATCAGAACCGCCAACACCACTCCGCACAGCTGGTGAGTAATGCACTGTAACCATGGTAACCACGTCCCACTGCATCACCTCACAAAGCATCCCATAATGAGTCACAGCAACAGTGCTGAGGATCCCGTGGGCTGACCGAGTTGCCACGGCGACCGTCCGGCAGGGGTCACGCTCACGTTCCCAGAGTTCCCTAACCTATCCCTCTAATTAACTTTATGGGGCGAGGTGGAAGAGCGCATCATTTCCCAGAATGCTTCACTGAGCCCAGAGCAGTCTGAGGATGAAAGCAGACGCTCCGTTCTGTCGGACGGATGAAGTTTCCGTGTTGAATTTCTTTGAATTGCATTTCAACAAATTCCTCTTCCTGTCATTCCAATTCCACATCCTGTGTGACATGGCCGTTTCAAACTCACACTCACATTCCTTTTTTGCACCTGTCATCTCTGAGCGTGTCTCATGTGTGTGTGTGTGTGTGTGTGTGTGTGTGTGTGTGTGTCAGAAGCGAGAGAAGAGGAGAACTGAGGAAGAGCAGCAGAAGCAGTGGGTGGAGAACGAGAGAGCAAAGACACTCAACAGACTGCGCTGCTTCAGAGAGGTAATGAGTGTGTGTGAGTGAGTGTGAGTGTGTGTGAGTGTGTGTGTGTGTGTGTGTGTGTGAGTTTGTGTGTGTGTGTTTCATTTTCAGCATGGCTTCAGTGTTTGTTTCCTTTGTGTTTCTTTGAGTTTAGAGACATCAGGGTCAGTATGTTTTACAGACGGCTCATGTGAAGAAAGTGTCACATGACTCCAGCAGAGATGACTCCTCCGAGCCCCTATCAATCATCAGCCTGGGACCACAGAGCTCCACCCCCCAGAGGAAGGGGCGGAGTCGGAAGCAGCGTGAAATCCCAGTGCAGATTCTGCTGCCCCCTGGATCCGCATCGGCACAACCAGACCAGACGCCGCCGCCTCCTCCTCTTCTTCCTCCTCCTCTTCTCTCCTCCTCCTCCTCCTCCTCCTCCTCCTCTTCTTCCTCCTCCACCCGTCAGTGAGAAGCTGCCGATCCGAAACACTCTAGAACAAAACTCAGGTGAGACTCCACAAGCAAATGAAACACAATTCTTAACTGCTGATCTCTCATGTTTTAGATTCATGAAACCGAATTAAACAGTTTATGAAAGAATAGTTCGTATTCTCAAAAATTCTTGTTCTTTGTTGTTGTTGTACTTAAGATTTTAAGTTCTTGTAAAATGTGTTCTTAAAAATTTTAGTAAATAACTTCTTAAAGTTAAAAGAACCTCCAAAGACGGTCAATAAACGAACATTCAGTAAAAGATTCAGCTTAGAAAGACTCGCAGCAGGACCAGTTATATTGGTAGCACTTTATTTTAGTCCTGTTCCCCACGTACTTACTGTGTATCTATGATAGTAATTGTAATAACTGGGTAATCTCTAGGTACTAACCCTAAGTACCTAGTAACCCATGTACTTACCTAAGAAAGCACTGGGTTCTAAATGGTAAGTATACTGTAAGTTCATGTAAGTGCACATACTGTAAAATAAAGTGCAACCATTATATTGTTTAAAATTTACCAGTGTAAAATTTTGAAGTGATGTTTTTTCATTTGTAGACAAGCGACAGATATATATACACATTTTGATTATATATATATATACACACATTTTGAGGAGAAATATGAATGTTTCTTTGTGAGCTTCACCCAGTGTGTGTTTGTGACGCAGGATCGATGGACGAGCTCCTGGCGTCGCTGCAGCGCGGGCAGAAACAGCTGCGGAAGGTCACGGCCAGCGCTGAGAGCGCCGACGTCAGAGACAGCCTCCTGTCGGCCATCCGTCAGGGCGTGACCCTGAAGAAAGCCCCGCCCTCGCGCGCCCCGCCCCTCAGCACAGACTCAGAGTTAGAGCGGAGCATCAAAGCCGCCATGCTGAGGATGAAGAAGGTCTCTAACGACTCTGACGATGAAGAGCGCTCGGACTCGCAGGCCGGAGACTGGGAGAGTTAAACGCAACCTGAAGGCTGTGATTCGCCAACAAACGCTGCTGGAAACGCAACGGCTGCAGGTCCAACCCGGATCACTGATCGTGATGCTAACTTCCTTTGCCAATGTGACGCTACATTCACATCTTTTTGGGGTTTTGCACTGAAATGTCTTGTCATTATGTGAGAATGCAGGTAATTGCACTGAACATGTCAATAACATTTGTGGCTCTGATTTGATCTTGTGTGAACGGGTTCAATAAAGTGCCTGATCTGGATTGGAGCATCTGTCTGTGTGTTTGAGGGAATCCTGCCCATGTCTATGGCTTACCCAGAATGCCTTGCTTTCATTGGAAAGTTTGATAGTGGTTATCAAAGCCTGGACCAGCGATTCTTAAACTGTGGATCAGGAAACATGACTCTGGAAATATACGCGATTAAATTTATACATCTCATTTGAAACATTTTATTCAGATTGTAATGTTTTTTTATGTTTTTACTTCATTTTAAATGATTTACTTTTTGATTTGGTAAAATTTAAAATTTTCAACAAAAGTGAAGCAATAATGTGAAAGCAAACTTAACTCCCAATTTCAAATTGGAAATATGGCAAGATATTATGAATTAGATTCTCAACCTAATTGTATTTGGGACATACAGTTATTCACAGCACGGGGCAAACTGCTCAGGACAGATAATCATAAGACACGGCCTTCTGGATATTGATCTGTGTATTCAAGAGTTCTGCATATATCCATCATTCCTCTATTCTAACAATATTTAGTTCATCAGCATCAACAGAATTCTGCTTTGACACTCTTAAAAATATTGTTGAGTTTTCTAACGAATGGAGGCCACTGATAGATTCATCATCACACTGCAGGAGATCCGCTACTCGAACCGAACGACCGTGAGCTCGAGCTTTTGACTCGGAAACACAGATTCAGTTTCAGATCGAACACGAATGAGCAGCTTCTAACAGACGGGATGTTGAAATCGCTCCAAATTTATACATTTACACTAATGTTCAGGAGATTGTATAACTGCTGTTGAGTCTTTTCTGCGCATCAAAGCTGAATTTATTTGATCAAAAATACAATAAAAATAGTGAAATATTATAATGTAAATCAGATGTTTTCTATGTGAATATACAGTAAAGTGTAATTTATTCCTGTGATCAAAGCTGAATTTTCAGCATCATTACTCCAGTCTTGTGTCACATGATCCTTCAGAAATCATTATAATATGATGATTTACTGCTCAAGAAACATGATTATTAACACTTGTGCTGATTCATATTTTTAAGGATTCTTTGATCAATAGAAAGTTATAGCATTATAGCAAATAAACAGCATTTATTTGTAACATTATAAATGTCTTTACTGTCCCTTCTTCAATTTAATGCATCCTTCAATAAAAGCATTAATTTCTTGCCCCTTTTTATCTTTCTAAAAATCAAACCCTAAATTCTGGAATGATAAATTGAATTGCAATATTTGCAAAGTAATACAAAACTTCTGTGGCGTGTGTCGGAGGCCTGACAGCAGCTTGATTTCTCTCAAACACTGAATTACACAAACGGATCTGAAAACATTCTGTTGCTGCTGGAAACTTCAGGAGGACAAAAATGTAGAAGATGATTTGTGTGTGTGTGTGTGTGTGTGTGTGTGAGTGTGTGTGTGTGTGTGTCCAGATCAAAGTGCGACACAGATACTGAGCATCACAGACCTCAGTGACCATGTTTCTATGGAAACAAGCTTTGGATGCAGTTATAGTGACATCAGAAATCTAACAATGAAAAAACTACAAGATGAACAAATGTAGTGAAACGCAGAATATTCACATCTGGAGCACAATACTCACGATCAATAGCAGCCGTGTGTGGGCTGCAGGTTGCCAAGGCAACACATCCTCTCTCCAATCAGAGGCGAGAGAGAGACGCCCACCGCCGACACACAGACATTAGAGATACCTCCATAAACTCTCACACACGTAAAAACACACAGCACAACCATTTCCTTCATAAACTATATTTCCACAATTATTTATTTTACAATTTTGATCAACAAAAGTGTTTTTATTTTTCCAGAAAGAGGGAAAAAGGCTCAAGTTTCCAGTAAGATGTGTGTTTCAGAGGGGTTAAAGACACTCGCCCACGTTAAACGCTCAATAATACATCAGCCACGACATTCAGACAAGCATCGAGAGGAAAACAAGTGAAAAGAGCTGAGGAGAGAGTTCGGAAGCTCCAACGCTCCATCAAAGACTCGGGAAAGGCAGAGATTATTCTAAAAAAAGCACACGTATAAATTATCCCATCACCCAAAGACACACACACACACACACACAGAGCAGCACGTCACAAACACTGCTGAGCACAACACACATCTGCACCCTACAAGCAAACTGCCTTCATCAAGCAGATATTTGGCTCATATTTTCATCGATCAAAAAAAGAATATTTTCGTAATGCAACTCCATCTTGAAAATGTTTTTAAAAACACAAACAAACCAACAGAAGCAGAAGAGAAGTGCGTCCTGAGGCGGGTATTGCATGAGGAGCTGATCAGCCTCACCTTCGACAGGACGATTCTCATGGTGGAGATCCGGAGAGCGCCACCTTCAGGCACTTAGTGTTTCTGCAGTTCATGTCTGTGTGTGCATATCAAGCGATTCCAAACTGCCCTGAGATCTGCAGCGGTAAAACTCTCCCTTCAGTCCATGTGTGTGTGAGTGTGTGAGACAGTGTGAGTGTGTGTGTGTGTGTGAGACAGTGTGTGTGTGTGAGTGTGAGACTCCTCAGTGACCATCAGTAGCCCTTAACCAGCAGTCATACAAGATCACAAACACACATTCGACAGGAGCCCAGTGAGACTGTGTGTGTGTGTGTGTGTGTGGTGTGTGTGAGAGAGAGAGCGCGAGTTCAGTTGTCGACGCCCAGTTTAGAAATGCCCTGACGAACTTCATGCAGCTCATCAATCTTCCCGTCCAGAACGTCCATGAACTTCTTGAGTTCCGTCTTCATGTTCTTCTGTTTCTGCTGACTGTCGTCGATCTCGGCCTGCAGGAGCGTCATCTTCTCGCTCAGATCCCTGCTGTTCAGTTCTGCAGCCTGTAAAACAGCATCAGTATCAGTAAATACATGCAGAAATAATGGCATGATGTACATTTATTAACATGAATCTGTTTGAACAGCAGGAGTATTTCTAGTTTTATGTGTGATCAGGATCAGTGTTTGCCGTCACTCATTCACACCATTCCTACTTTTTCTCCTCTCAGATAGTTTAAAAAACAAAAACAAAAAAAAACAAAAAACAATGATTCTTTAACATCCTCATCACGTTCCCAGCCATCTCAGTGTTAAGGTGATTTAATAAAGTTATAAATGTGAGCAAATATTGCTATTCTATGCTTTTTCTAGCTGGTTCTTACTTATGAATCAACTGATGATTAAACGCATCAACTATTATGACTTACATCTACAGTAATAGAGTAACAGATTAAAGAAGATTAAGGAAAATAGTCTAATGCCGTGGTACAACGAGCACACTCGGGCCCTTAAGAGAGCAGCCAGAAAAATGGAGCACATCTGGAAGAAAACAAAACTAGAGGTTTTTCGCATTTCGTGGAAAGAAAGAATTATTGTGAACAGAAAGGCCTTAAAAACTGCTCGATCTACTTATTTTTCAAATTTCTTTGGAGAAAACAAACACAACCCTAGGCATTTATTTGATACAGTGGCTAAATTAACGAGAAATAAAGCTTCAACTTCTGACAGCTTCAACTTTATGAACTTCTTTACTTGCAAGATTGACAATATGAGAGAAAATTATAACCATGCAAACGTCTACTACAGTATCGCGTCAGACAGTGCATTGTAGTGTCCCTGAGGAAAAATTCCATTCATTCGCTGCTTTAGGAGAGGAAGAATTGTCTAAACTTGTTAAATCATCAAAATCAACCACATGTATGTTAGACCCTTTACCAACTAAGCTATTGAAAGAGATGCTTCCAGAGGTCATAGATCCTCTTCTTAATATCGTTAATTCGTCTTTATCACTAGGATACGTACCGAAAACTTTTAAGCTGGCTGTTATTAAACCTCTTATTAAAAAAAACACAACTTGATCCTAGAGAATTAGTCAATTACAGGCTGATCTCAAATCTCACTTTTCTGTCAGAAATACTAGAAAAGGCAGTTTCATCACAACTATGTTCCTTTTTAAAAAGAAATAGTATCTGTGAGGATTTCCAGTCAGGATTTAGACCGTACCATAGTACTGAGACTGCTCTCATTAGAGTTACTAATGATTTGCTCTTATCATCAGATCGTGGTTGTATCTCTCTATTAGTGTTACTGGAACTTAGTGAAGAGAAAGAAATCGTAACGTCCTGTTAAACTGGCGCCAAATATCACTAAGAAAAAAGGAAGTTGCAGCAGGATAAGAAGCCAATGTGGGTCTTTTTCATATATAATAAATGAGTTGCGTCTCAGAGCGGCAGATGAAACAATGAACGCGGTCAGATTCTGGTGTTCGGGAACACAATCGTTCTGGGAGGTCATTATATCAAACCCGCTTTTATGACAGACTTCGGCTCAGGCATTTCTGAAGGACCAAAAACAACATTTCAGGCACTGTGCAACGAGATCAAGTCCACTGGTTAGTCCAGTTATGCCGTCCCATCGCACAAAGTCACATGAGTTGTTTGATGCGAATCGAGGAATTTATTCAGTAAGTCCATAGTAGTTTAAGCACATGTTTTTTTATCAAATAAATAAATATCCACTTCAATTGAGTGCATAAGTTTTTTTATGTGCATTTTGGCATTTCCATCCACTGTTTTTTATGCGATATCACAACATTTGCATAAAAATAGGTGGATGGAAACACAGTTAGTGTCAGTGTCGCTTTCAATTAGAATTACAGCTTCCATTTCTACTATAAAGTGGCTCTCGGTGTGTTCATGTTTTTACTCGTGTCTGACCACGACGGACTGAACAGAAGAAATGAACCGGAGAAGATTTACACCTCAAAGAAGGCGGAGCCTCAGAGAGCCACACCCTCTTGTTAAGTCATCATCACAGACCAATGGGAGTTAGGAGGTGTTTACCTGCTGCAGTGAACTTTTCTGATAAGTTAGTTTTGACAAGCGGTTTCTAACTCTTGAAACAAACTCCAAATTAACTTAAGGTACATTTATACAACAACCCTGTACTAAAAACGAAAAGTTTTTCCTTTGCATTTTTTGAGTAAAGACAACGTCGTCAGAACGATCCCCGTTCACACGGATCTGTGAAAACAACTAAAAATCGCTGTATTCTGCTGCCAGGCCAGTAGATGGCGATGTCACTTTGTATAGAAAGACTACGCGCCTAAAGACTGAACACACATGACCTCACCGTTTTCATGAACTGGCGTATATGTAGTTTACACAGAGACGATAATGGCATTGCTTTCAAAAACTCATAAAAAGTTTTTAGTTGAAAACGAAATTTTGTTCTAAATGACATCACATCATCATGGTTCTTTGATTTCGCTGGAAGTATATTGGGGCATTAATCTACTTCACACCTTCATTTAGCAGGAACATGAGCAAAAGTGACGATTCTCAGTGAGAAAATGACTCATGGACTCAAGAACTGCTTAAAAACGACTGATGTGCGACTGATTTCCTTTTCAGAAATGAACGTCTTTGTTTGTGCTGCGGTTCACCTGTAGTTTGGCCGTGATGTTTTCACATTCTGCCATGAGCTGTGGGATGATTTCTGCCTGTTTGCACAGGTTCTCAAGCTCCTGAAAAACAGCATCATACGTGTTTGTAAGTGCACTCATGAAGGAACACAGCAGGTGTGTGAATGTGTGTGTGTGTGTGTGTGTGTGTGTGTGTGTTTGACTCACCTGTTGTTTGTCCTGCAGATCCGCTTCCAGTTCTTGAATTCTGACCGTCAGCTGAGCGTTTCTCTCTTTCTCCAGATTCACCTCTTTACACTGCAGCTCCAGCTCTGAGATCTACACACACACACACACACACACACACCTCTTCAATGACACACCTGAGCCAATAACCCAACGCTCAATATTTCAGCTCAGTCACACACAAATGACAAGCACAATTGCAAAAGTCTCTCTCATTCTCAACTCCAGAAACTGTGGCTGACCTCAACCCAACTGAGATTAACCCTAAACTAGTCATGATCACGCGAGTGTCATTGATAACGGACGTCTGTGTTTGTTCATGTAGCCTCTCGTGCTCACCTTGTTGCGGAGCTGGTTGTTCTCCTCCTGGCACTGCGTCACTTGACTCTTCCAGCTGTCGGCGTTGCTCTTCGCCTCCTGCAGCGCGTCCTGGAGCCGAGCGTTGCTCTCCTTCAGCGCCTGCAGCTCCGTCTCCCACTTCTTACTGTCAGACACAAACACACTCAGGTTCACGTCTGCGCTTGTGCTGAGGGTCTGAACGGATCAGAAATCAGTCAGATGATTCAGATCAAATAATGCCGGCAGGTTTAGGGCTGGTTAGTAAATATCATAAATATGAAAAAAACAATATCCTTCCAGAATGAACCAGTTTTTGACTGAATCGTTGAATGAATGATTCATTGAGTCACATGTACCTGCAGAAAGAGTGAATGAAAAATCCCCAATGACTGACAGTCTGGAACAAACACAGATAAAGTGTGTGTGTGTGTGTGTGTGTGTTAGAGAGAGAGAGAGAGTCTAACCTCTGCTCCACCGCAGACTTCAGCCGGTCGTTCTCACTCTTCAGCGCTTCGTTCTCCGGGCCGTACGAGATCTTCTCATCATCGGTTCCGTTGATGCTGGACGCCTGATTGCCCGATGGAGTTTCACGGCCAGATTCCTGACGAACGACACAATTAGTGTTAGACGCTTTTCACTGGCGGAGGGTAAACTGACTCCAGGGTGAGGCTAAGGAGATGCGCTTCCCCTTTAAAAACACATTTAAATGATTTTCATTACTAAAGCAAGCATTCTGTATGTGTGATTTGGTATGGCAGCCAATAATAAATAGCCATTGCCTTACAGACCCGCTCTAGCCTAACTGCACATCCATTTCGACATATATCATATTGTGTCCCATCCATTGCTGTGGTTATCACTGTCAATCGTTGCTATTACAAGAATGAATCCTGCTTGTGGATAACAATCCCGACCGCTGGTCAAGCATGAAAAACAGAAGTTTAATTCAAATTCAGAATGGATTATCGCCTTGACAGGGTGCAAAGAGCATTCCCTTTATAATCACTAAAACGCCGTCACTCATCTCAGTTCACGTGATCTCACAAAGATCCGCTATAATCAATTAAGCTGATGGTACAACGAATCTCTTATTTACGTAATGTCACGAAGGTCCACACAGTGCATGATGGGTAATAATGTGCACGAGCGATCAGCGAATCTCTCAAGTGTGACGATGGCGATCGTGATGTACCTGCGACTGATCACTGGACGTCTCCATCTTCTCCTGAGATTTTTCTCTGGCCAGTTTTGCAGCTTCTTTGACCTCCTGGAACTTCTCGGCAAACTGAAGTCACAGGACAAAACACACTTTCAGCACTGAATGTCCAAAGGGATATAAAATCAACATATGAACCTTCATGAAGGTGTGAGACGGCTGCAGCAACACGTCTCTAGTGCTGCACGCACGAGCGTCACAGATCACTAAAGTCATCAACATCAAGAACAGCTGCGATGTGCACGTGTGTGTGTGTGTGTGTGTGTGTGCGTGTGTGTGTGTGCGTGTGTGTGTGGTGTGTGTGTGTGTGGTGTGTGTGTGTGTGTGTGTGAGTGTGTGTGTGGTGTGTGTGTGTGTGTGTGTGTGTGTGTGGTGTGTGGTGTGTGTGTGTGTTGTGTGTGTGTGTGTGTGTGTGTGTGTGTGCATGTGTGTGTGTGTGTGTGTGCAATGTGCGTGTGGTGTGTGTGTGTGTGTGTGTGCGTGTGTGTGTGCGTGTGTGTGTGTGCGTGTGTGCGTGTGTGTGTGTGTGCGTGTGTGAGTGCGTGTGAGTGTGTGTGTGCGTGCGTGCATTCGTGACGTATTGTCAGACCTTAGACAGCTGTTGTTCGGAGGCGAATCCGAGTCCAAACACTGTGTTTGCTCGACTGTCGGCCCACTGGCCAAACTTCTGTGAGGTTTTAGTGAAGTTCATATTGGGGGTGATTGTGCTGTTGATGATCACCTGAAGAAACAAACACAGAACATTAAAAGAGTTGTGCACACACACACACACACACACACACACACACACACACACACACTCACACGTATATGTGATTTACAGGGACTCTCCATAGGTGTAATGGTTTTTATACTGTACAAACTGTACATTCTCTCCCCCTACACCTAAACCTACCCATCACAGAAAACTATTTTTTAAATGAAAAAAACAACAACACTGTTTAGTATGTTTTTTAAGCCATTTGGTTTACGAGGACACAGGAAGTGTTTAACCATGTTTACGTTGTAATACCCATGTTATTATACACATTTGTGTCCTCATAAACCATATATACAAGAAAACATATCAGTGAGGACATAGACGGATAGATTTCCATTGATTTTATATCAGGTTCATGATATTTTCTATGGCCTAACCTGACCTCTGACCTCTAAACCTGCCCATCACAGAAACACAAAAACACTAGATTTAAATAAAAACGTTTTGGTCGATTTATAATCCTTTTAACTAGTGAGGACCAGTAAAATGTCCTAACTTCTCAATTCTCATAATATTTCACTATATAAGGGAGGACATTTGGCCCACACACGGACTCACACACACACACACACACACACACACACACACACACTTGTACACACACTCGTGCACTCAAGCACACACACAACACACACACACACCAACACACACACGTGCACCAAGCACCACACACACACACACACACACACACTTGTACACACATTCGTGCACTCAAGCACACACACACACACACACATTCAACACTTTGTACACACATGTGCACTCTTTTCACTCAAGCACACACACACACACACACACACAGCTTTAATCTGTGTATTTGACCTCGTTTCTTCAGTGTTTCACACTTACTGACTGTGTGACTCTTGAAGCTGATCAGAGTAACACGTGTGTATTCAGTCAGCCGTTTAACCTGTGTGTGTGTGTGTGTGTGTGTGTGTGTGTGCGTGCTCTCAGAGAGTGACAGCAGCAGGTGTGTGTGTCTGGTACTAACACAGTAATGTGAATGTGAGTGAGTGTGTGTGCGTCCTCATCTATCTGCTCTCAGAGAGTGATGGCAGCAGGTGTGTGTGTGTGTGTGTGTGTGTTTGTGTGAGACTCTCAGCAGGTCTGTGCTGTGACATCATCACTGCCGCCTCCAAACTGAGGGACTGATCCAAATCTCCATGGCAACATGAACCGAGAGGAATCCAGAGGAAGACCCTCAGAGTGCGGTGTGTGTGTGTGTGTGTGTGTGGTGTGTGTGTGTGTGTGTGTGTGTGAGTACTTTAACGCTGACTCCATCACACACACACACATGCGTCTGTCTAACCTTTGACCCATCCACGCTGATGATGCGGTAACTGTTGCGTGTGCTGTCATAGAAGTATGAGACTGTAACAGCCTGTTTACTAGCGGGAACCCAGTTTTTCTTGGTAGTGGGATCAATCTGGAAGACATGAGCTCTGGTGGTGAAGATCGGCTGCTCCCTGCGAGAAACACACACACACACATACACACTTCAATCACTCTCATCAACTCATCAGCAACTTCAGATTCATGTTTGAAAATATTTACAATTTCATCTGTTTTTGTTCATGACCGTTCAAATATTTTGCATTCATATGAGAATAAACCACACAAAAGCAGCATCATCTGTAAATGCTTCTGAAGATCTTCAATGAAATACATCAGTGATGACGTACAGCTGCCATTCATCCTGACAATAATAACCTTAATGCTAATGACACCTGACTGAAACAACGACCGCTTATAGAGTTTAGAGCCATTAGACAACAGGACCACACCACTGACCGACAACTGCATGACCGTCTGTGTGTGTGTGTGTGTGTGTGTGACATCCGTGAAAATGACGGTCTTTCCACAAACCACATCATCTGCCCTGTTTACAGCTGGTATTAAAGGGTTAGTTCACCCAAAAATGATAATTCTGTCATTAATTACTCTCCCTCATGTCGTTCCACACCTGTAAGACCTTCATTCATCTTCAGAACACAAATTAAGATATTTTTGATGAAATCCTAGAGCTTTCTGTCCCTCCATAGACAGCTATGAACTCAAAAGTTCATAAAGAGATTGTAAATCTAATCCATATTAATTGAGTGGTTCCAAATTTTCTAAAGAGACATGATCGCTTTATATAATGAACAGATTGATAGGCTTTTATTCACATATAAACATTCATCAGCGAGCGGACATAAACAAAACGCTCAACTGAACCTGCTTGACATGCGAAAACTAACCTCCTGCTGAAGCACAAACGTGCTGCGTAACACGAGAATGAACATGCTTGAGCTTCCGTTTATCACAACTGATGTGTGATCTGTTGATTGTTAAAATATGAATAAAAGCCTAAATTCAATCTGTTCATCATATAAAGTGATTGAGAAAATTTGGACTAAATTGCTCGATTCATCTGGATTAGTTTTACGATCTCTTTATGAACCTTTTCAAGCATCAAAGTGTTAGTGGTGTAGCTGTCCGTAATTAATGACAATGAATAACCCTTTAAGATGTGTTTCGGTCGATCGGATCACAAGTAGACGAGGGAGACATTCCGTTTACACCTGGAGTTTTAATCCGTCTCTTTTGTCCACTTTGAACCACTTCTTCTGTCCTGATTTCTTCAAGGGGAGGGTCTATGGCTGGGTAAACATATGGGCTTTTTCAGATCTTTCGATCTTAATGGACAAAATAAGCTTGTGCAATTAACATATGAACGCGCCAGAGAAGACAGAAAAACACGATCAGCTTTTGTTTCTTCTCAGACAGCCGCAAGATCACGACGAACGCGGTGAGAAATCAGGAATGGTGAAGAACATTGTGCTTGGTACATTTTTCCGTCTTCAAACCAAACTTCAGCCGACGAAGTTTAAATCCCGTCTGGCTCGCGCGCTTCCCTTAATGTTTAGCATTAGGTCAGTAAGCGGAGAGTAGATGGTCTTTTGTGGCTGATCCTGTTTTTAGTGGTTTAGTAACCCTTTTCCTTGTCTGCCCAAGGACCCAAGCGATCTGTATTAGGCATGAGTAAAACTACTCATTTACCTAAAATCCGTTGGTGCCGTTTCTGACGGACTGATCTGTGTTTTCATCAGTGAGGACGACGCGAGTCTGTAGCGTGTTGTTGAAGCTGGAGAAAAGGATGAAGAGAGGACGAGTCTCAAAGCGGGTTTTACTGTGCTGACTGTTAGCACGGCAAATACAAAATGGAAAAATATTACTGAGCATCCTGCCACATCCCTACTGATGACATCATCATCCTCATCCTCATCATCATCATCATCTCCTGAACTGAGGCTTCACCAGAACAGCAATGACACTCTCAAAAATAACCTGATGATGACGAGGCCCGTGTGATTCACAGCTGTTTGTAAATCTCACACATCTTCACACCAACCCATCTAGAACATTCCCTGAGTCTCAGCCGAGCCACGGCAGGAATGCGGTTCTACCTGCACACACACACACACACACACCCACAGGAGCCACACCTGAACTCTGACCTCAGACAGCACAGAGCTGCACTCTGATTGGAGCAGACCTCGGGAGTGGGCGGAGCTGTGACTGGACACACATTCCAGCAGTGCAGTCGGCAGGTCAAACTGCTCCGACACGAACTCATGAGCAGAAACACAATCGCGCAGAAAACAGCGCATGACACGAGACTCAAATCACTCCCTGTGACGTCATCAACCAGCCAGATCTCACCGTTTGCTTCACACGTCCCTGACGGCCATGAACCGACACCCTAACCACCGTTACTCACATTTACACAGCGACAGAGCTGAAGTCAGAGAACAGACAGACAGAAATGTGATCAGTCAGGTCCGGTTGCTAATCGTGTTAGCCTTAACTTCTAATCCTCAAACTAGCTATATGCATCTACACATATTATATCACACAGCTTGTGTATCGTCAGTTTAATGAGTATTTTGAGGATGGATTACTCATATGGATGACTTCAGGCTTTAGCATGTTAAATTGACCAAAGCTTCACTCGGTCGTGACCCGTCCTCACATGCGTCTCGCTGCGGTCAGCAGGTTAAACTTAAGCCAAAGCTGGACGGTCGTGCCACTTTCCTGAAGCTCAAAGTCACTTCAAGAGTCAACAAACACAGTCACAGGATGAATCAATATCAATCTGGACTGTTTTCCAAAACAGATCAGACCGACTAAAGTCAATAAGTATGACGACAATTAAAGGGACTGTTCAGACACAAATTATAAATCTCTCATCATTTTCTGCCCTTCATGACTTTCCCGCTGCTGTGGAGCACAAAAGAAGAGGTTTGGAAGAACATTGGGAACTGAACAACACTGGAGCCCATTGAGGACAGAATAATGATTTTTGGCTGAACCTCTAATGCCTTTAATAACCAACTCCAAATATAATTTGTGTTTCTCCCAATCATAGCCGTGGTTCATTTCACAAATATGCAATCTTTTAACAAGCATTTACAGCGTTGGATTGACAGCAGGTTGTGGTGTAAGATGACCCGTCTGGCCACATTTTTGATGACTAGCTCAGAGCGTTAGCTGCTCCACTATTCCAACATTAACTTTCACGCTCTTTAAAGTGCCTCTTTATGCTTTTCAAATATGATCTTTCATGTAGTGTGTAATAAAGCATAAATTTAAAGATCAAAGTGTACAACAAATAAGTCATTGTGTCCTAGAGGAAAGAATCGATTTTGAAACGACTCGTCAGTAATTCCTAATTCCAGAGGGGTTTAGAAAGACCGAATCGAACTGAGACCGAATCGAACTGAGACCGAATCTAACTGAGACCGAATCTGAGACCAGAGACCGAATCGAACCGGTTCAGACACTGAGAGAAAAGAGCTGATGCTGCAGTGGATATTATGAGAGAATTAAAGTGTTTTTGATCTTGGATGAATGTGAACCTGTTGTAGGAGACTCTAAAACAACATTAGGAACCTTTAAAATAGCATCATGGCGCACTTTAAGAACACAAGGCCAGATCTCCATTCAGCACAATGATCATCAGTACTACTGAGGGTTGATGGGAACATGGTGCTGGTTTAAGTCATTTACTTTGGCTCCCAGGGCAGCAGCAGATGGTTGCGGCCAACACCATCTGGTGATGGAGGCTTCAATCCCCACTGGATACCAGCGTCATTTACCAGCCGTTAAGTACTATGTGGGGTCTACAGTGTCCTGATCTCACACACACACACACACACACACACACACACACAACCTGCAGTCGGCAACTTGACAATGTGTCAGATCAGCGTCAATAAACTCGTCCCATTCATGTAACTGGAGATCAGCGGCAGCTTGACCGTCTGGTCTCTCTGACACTGGGTTTAAATAGTCACTCCAGTGTAACGCCTCATTCAGCCCGACGGCCAGTGAACTACACATCATCTACAGCGGTTTAGGGTTTAGTCCTCACTGTTTATCAGCGTCTACCTTCTCAAACAGCAGCGACAGAGGCCATTCCACACTATAACAGGTTAATGTGGAGAATGAGGTTAATCTATAACCCTCCTGTCACTGAAAGAGCCTCCAGCTGAAAACTGAGCCATAATCGATCAACATCACATCAATAAAACACACCCACAGTGTGGAAAAACTAGAACAATGAGCAAACCTTTAAACATCTGGATGTAAAGTGTCTGGACCAGAGATGTCAGACTGAGAAGTGACAATCTGCACAAGCACTAAAACATACTTTTTATTTTATATAGACACAGACACACACACAGTAATATTGTGGTTGAAAAGGGTCACTCTACTGCCACAAACTTTATGATGTAATAATTAGACTGCAGTTTTGGTCTTGTTTCGCGGTGTTGTGTGAATGAAACTCAACTGACCGCACAAACTGGTCCTACAGCTTCTTAAGAAACTAGCAGTCTTCCAGGCTGGTTTCACGCACGCACGCGCGCGCGCGCACGGCAGCGGTTCAGAGTGACAGCACCGGTGTGGCTTCAGCTGTCATCAGCACACTTTCACATTTAACAACCATTCATATTTGTACTGATATACGTTTGCTACAGTTCAATCTTCTCTAATCTTCTGACAGCATCATAAGATCATGTGAAGGTTCCTCTGTGCGGGGGCTGCTGAATGCACGCGCAAACACAAGCCAAAAATCACCTGCTGTTCAAACACAAAACCCACAATCCGCACACAATCCAACTTCTGACGCCTAAAGCATCGTCGCTCAATTCAGCAAACTGAAATAAAGCCACCAGATCGAATATACGAAGCGCGTGAAATGTCTCGATGAGCGCGCGACACGGAGGCGAATTAATTCACTTTTCGAAGAGAAATAAAATGAATAACACATTAACAATCCACACGATTGATCTGATTCGATTCTGCCGCTCGCGCAACAAATGTAACTAACCTTCAACCTTTGATCTGTCATTTCTCATCCATAAATAAATCTGCAAGAGTTTCTGTCGACGAAATGACAGCGAAGAACAAACACGCGAACACGACAAGATAAGAAGTGACTCGCCGAGGTCACTTACCCCATTTCGCTGCCTTTAGCTCGGATCTGTGGCGTGTATGAAGCGGCTTTAGTTACAGTAAGAGTCGGAAATCTCCCGCATCAGTTCCAGCCCCGAATATTTCTCTCGAGCTGAAATGTGATATTCCCGAACGAACTCCGGCTCCGGGATTCTGCCGTGTGATTCCTCAACTCCCGCCGCGGACACCAACTTTCAGCCGTGCTGGTCTTTATTAATATTTAAAGGCTGTAGCGGTGAAACGTGTCAATAAATGTGGGAGTGTTGAGTTCAATCCGCCGCAGATGAATATGAATTCAAACTGAGCGACAGTCAGACGCGCTTCAGCAGCGACGCGCCGCGGATCAGCCCACACACACACACACACACACACACACACGTCGCCTTTTGAGAAACTTGTACAACTGATCAATGATTGTAGTTTGTTTTCTAGTAAATCATATTAAACTTTTCGTACTTACATTTCTGCAGAATCGCGGGCGTCTCGCGGCTCCAGAGCTGCGGTGTCAGAAGCGACTGATCCAACTGTTCTGCATTATTAATTAAACCACAAACCAGCCGTAAAACAAAAGCCAACGTCAGTAAAAAACACAGAGTTTACGTGCAAAATACTTGTAGTGGAAATGCAAAAAACATCGCAACAAGCAACTCACACAATGAAACAGTGTATCAGTGAGAAGATGCGTGGATTGTGAAGCGTGGGAACAAAATCTACCGGAACCTTCAGTGAAGCTGTGAGGGAGTGAAATAAGAGTTGCACGTCACGTGTCGTGCTGTTTTTGCTTTTGTCAGGTGAGATTTCCGCTTGATCAGGTCGGACGCCGTCGTTTATTTGTCATACTGAAACGGTCTGGTAAAATCTTTAGGCACCTGTTCCCGCCATGTCTTGCGCTGCTGACTATGACGCGCAGTTCGCGTCGCGTTTCTCATCGGAGGACGCGGAGTTCCAGCGGTACCGGCAGCGCGCGCCCGATCCGCCGCCCGTGGTGGAGAACTGGAGAGCGGCGCGCGGCCGCAGAGATAGACGGTGACTGAGATTAATGTCTAACTGTGTTAAAACAGATGTAATTGACGGCTGCTAATTAAACATATAAACGTGTTTCCCTTCAGAGCTCCGGAGCGGCAGCACGAGCGCCGCGGGCATCATTTCCCGGACCGGCGCTATGAACGAAACTCCGGTTCTTACGGCCAGAGGTCACATTACTGACACCGAGCGAGCGAGTGCGTGACGCGGATGCTGTTTGGTTTATCATTTCTTGTTCTGGTGGAATTACTTTTGCCTTTGTGTAAATAAAGTACTTTAAATGATTTCATAACCTTCCTCTTTGACTGAGTCCTTTAAAAACAACACAGAAGGTGAATGTTTAGATTGAAATGAGATTCTGCAGCAGGGTGGGATGTCTGAGTTCACGACTTTACAGAATAAAAACATTAGAATAAAGCACAAGGTTTGAACAAAGACAAATAAGAAAAGCCTTGAATCTCCATTTCTGAGCAAAGACATTATTCAGTCCTACTGGAGCGAGTGTGAATGTGTGTAAATGTGATGTGACAGCGCTGGAGGGTCTCTCTCTCTCTCTCTCTCTCTCTCTCATGATGGCAGACACACGTGTGCTGCTTCTCCAGGAACAGGCCTTGTGTTGTCTTCAGTGTACAGGAGTTGAGTAAAATATCAAAAGATATACAAAGTAACTGAAAAGGAAAGATAAAATGAATGACGTACTATAAAAACACATTAAGAGATTGAGGCAAAGAAAACAAAAACAGACTGTCTGTCTCTTCCCTGCAGCACAATGTGACCCGCATCAGGACCAACTGTGTGTGTGTGTGTGTGTGTGTGTGTGTAGGCTGTTAGTTCGCATCACTGCTGCTGTGTGTGTGTGATGTTCGTCTATTTTTATCCTCTAAAGCAGCATTTTGAGCCTCAGGCAGCGCGTCACACTAATACAGTCAACTGGAAGGAAAAGCAGAAGCACAGAAGAATCAAACATCTACAGACTTACACAATAACTGTTTACAGGAGCTTGTAGTTTAGTGTAAATGTGTGTGTACATCAAATGATTTCAGATTGATCACATGTTGTTTGGCCATCATTGACTGCACCAACACAGTTCAATTAATGCTATTCTTGATATATTCGATACTCTATTAAAGAATAGAGAATAACCCTAACCCATCTCCAGCTCTCTTTAATATCTGCATTACCTGTTGCTCGACCATCTAGATTAAACCACACCAGAACTGTCAGTCACCAACAGTGATTTTGATACCAACAGTGAGAAACAGGTCTGCACTGCCGCCTAGTGGAAGAATCAGCATCAGTGCATCAGCTTCAGATTAACTCATTTCAAACTTCAGGTTTTCCTGAGAAGGTTCAAAGTTGATCAAACTTTCTGCAGAGAGTCATTTCATCCTTGTGATGATGAACTGCAGAACAGAAAACATGGTTTGATACTCGTGAGCATGTTCATATGAGGCTCAAATACATGCATCATTTTATTATCAGAGAGGAAAACACTGTACATACACGACTGTAAACATGACCACTGTTTAAATGAGCCTTAATGCTGCACTGAGCTGGAATAATAATATCCATGATCCCGTTCATCCGTGTGGGTTAGGGTTAGATCCGGGAACATTCACCACATGTTCCATGTTCACATAAATCACAGAAAATCAAAATACAAAATACTTTTGATATAGTTAGTATTTATACGGTTTCATCCTGATTGTGAAAAACCTGCAATTAAATGTTAATGAGTTTCAGGCAGCTGTAATTAAAACTACCTGCAACATAAAACAAGATTGGTCTGATATATCAAAAAAGAATAAGTCAAATTTGGTGAATATTCCCCGAGTCTGAAAAAGTTTGCAATGAAATTCAATGTGGTGGACGGGCGATATGTTTGACTGTCCTGTAAATGACAACCGGTGAAATCAATCAAACTCTATACGCACCTATACATGTGCAAAATGTCTGACCTAGAAACAGTGGCTATCATTAAAATCTGCCTCAATAAAGACCAGTCTCGTTTTAGGCTAAACAATTCAGAAGATAAGAGCAAAAATGATATTCTGACGTGTTACATGAGAACAATTTGATGTCAAAACAACTTTTGGTCACCTTGGTCTGAAGATCTGATGAGAGCTTTACTAAAAGAGTATTTCAGAAAATTCAAAACATTGGAGAATGTAGTTGGGTGGAAAATGATGAGGAAACACATCCGGGAATCAGAGAGGGGAAAAGATTAAGTTTCTATAACAACGGGGTTCAAACCATACGAGAAGAAACACGAGCGCAACTTTGATCTGATGGTGACGGTACAGGATTTGAGATCTGCCTGGATTCAGTCCCAACATCCCACTGACGGACACAAACCCCAAAGACATTTTAGAAGTGAACTACTACATAAAGACACGACAGACGAGCGCTTGCATTCCAATGAGTTTATTCTGTAAAATTCTTGTCAATAAACAGGAAAAACAGTTTACATGTGGCTACAAACCTTGAAAATGCAACATGTATGAGGCAATAAAAATGAAACGACAGGAAAACCACATTGGTGAGTGCGAATTTACCACAGATGTGTCATCTACCATCATCAAAAATAAATAGAATATATTCTTTATATAAACAAAGATAAGAAATAATAAAAACAAAGGGCCGGTTTTCTGTAGGGAAGAGTCTGTGATCAGGAACGGACAGACAGAAGAACATCATCAACATGTGGAACTACAGCATGCCACTAGAAAGGCTAGAAAACAACCAACCCACGACACAGAACCGCTAGTGCTGGGAGAATATACAGAGATCCTACAATCTACAGCCAAATCAAATGTACAGAGATAATAGAGTTAAACTCTGCTTGTGCACGAGACTTCAGACGGACTCCACGCTTCCGCTCGTTTCTCTCGGATTACGTAAAAGCGTGAAAGTCGTTTGACAGACGAACGTCTGTTTGATCCACTGTGAGAGAAAGAAATCTCTATCACGACACGAGAGGAATGAACGAGATCTGAATGGACTAAAGCTAAACCTCTAAAATCAAATCAGCAGAAAGGAATGACGTCTGTGTGTGAATCCTGGACGTTGTGTTTTCTTTTACTGTGTGTGTGTGTGTGTGTGTGAGTGTGTTTGACTGACCCAGATAACAATGTGTGAGTTTGCAAGCGATCAGTGTAATAAGATGCATTTACAATATGACATATCAGCGTCACGAGCCGTCGTCCGATGATCGTCTAATGATCCTCCCGGAGATTCTGCCGGAAGAGAGAAAAGCAGCAGTCAGAGAAACGTCACGGATCCGCTGGAGCCGCTGCTGTCTGGGATTGAGGATTATTCCTGACAAACCTTCATCAGCTCATGAAACATTAACGACAGAGTCGACTGAGCGACTCAAACTCTCTCGCCTCTGTTATCGTTTTAAACCGTTTAACAATAGAGGTCTGAACCTGAGCCGAGCCGAGCCGGGTATTGATTTATAAACAGCTTCGGGTTCAGGTTGTGTTTGTAACTAGAGAAAAACTATATAAGCATGTGTGTGTGGTGTGTGTGTGTGTTTGCCGCGTTGAGACTGAAGCACAGAACTGATTAAATCTCTTTCGGTCAGAGCAGAAGATGTGGAAGAGGAGCGCATCTCTTTTCCTCTTTCCATGCGACCCTAAAATACAGCATGTCACAAAACGGTATTTGCTGTGAGAAACGGACTTGTGGTCGGATTCGGGCTTCAGTTCAGACCTCTATTCATTAGGTAAAGACTGTAATGAGTGATTTCATAAAGCCGCCGTTACTGTCAAACAGGGTTATATGTGCGGATCAGGTCACGTCAGGTCACATGTTCTCACCCCTTGACTGCAGGTCTTGTCTGAAGAGTTCTGGATGTTGTTGTCATGGTCACCAGCCTCCGATCCGCTCTTCTGCTCATCTTTCCCATCCTTCTCCAGATCTTCATCCCCCGATCCCTTCCTGGACAGCTTGGACGACATCTAGGAGAATTTTAGAGTGAAAACAGGCTTTAGGAAACTCTCATCTGCTTTTCTCTCTCACGCCGCTACACTAAACTTGTTCAAGCAGCACTACGTATATGAACGTGCAGGACTCTGTTGCTAGGCAACAGCTGTTGCTAAGCGAGGGCTCAGCAAGAGGCTGTAAGCGTTCAGACTCATGCTCTAAAACATATCAAATCCTTCGGCGATTAACACTTCATCACATCCCAGTGACGGTTTGAGGGTGAAAACATCTCTGATCTCAAACATAAGCTGCGTCCCAGATGACGTACTATACACTACGCATGCTCACTATATAGTGTATGAGGTTTAAAGGGTGATTTTGTCACACTTCATTTATTCATGCTATTTGAAGAGCTCTTTTTCTTGTTGGAATTTTCAGTGTGAACAAACAACTACTAAAAAGCACAGAATAGTGCAAAAGTGCACAAATTGAGCTGCAGCAGTAGAGTGATGTGATTCTGTGGCACATTCTGCCCCCTGCTGACCTGGAGCTGCACTGACCTCATCATGATCCATACAGCTGAAGAAAACTCATTTCATCTATTCAGTGAACACACGACTTGATATATGCAGATTTTCTAAGTATTTGGCGCGTGTCCCGAGTCTGCTTTCTCTCCCGATCTAAACGCCTCATGGAGTCAGTGAAGCTGCTCTCAAACAACATGGATTCTGAAATCCACATAGAGACAAAAATGAGGTACCTTTGAGGATGCTGTTTTTTTCCGCTTGGATCCGACCTTGTCACTCTTCATCTTGCCCTCCTCTTCCTCGCCCACGGAGTCGCCCTCGCTGCTGCCATCGGCCGCGTTCCCTCCTTCCCCCTCCGTCTCCGACGAACTCTGCTGCTGCACCACCTGAAGGAGTGGGACAGACGGACGGATCGGATCATGTGACCCCCACACGCGCTTGAGCTCATCAAATACTCCAACTCACCTGGTAACCAGTGAATTTGACACCAGGGTTGTTTTCAATTTCCCACAGGCCTTCATTAAACCCTTTTCTCTTGTTTGACTTGCCAAACTTGTCTTTATATTCCTTGTAGGGCAGCAGGTCTTTAGGGCCCAGGAAAGCACTAGGAGACACACACTGTCTGATTATTGGTTGTTTATACAGCCGTCCATCACTAACACACACTGAAACACATCACTGAATCACACACACACACACACACACACACTCACGTCTCATGGGTACCAAAGAAGAAGATGGGGTATTTATTAGCTGGCGGCTTCACGGCTCCCTCTGGCAGCTCATCAATCTAGAATAAAACACACACAGTCCAGCACTGAACTCTCACTTTGTTTGGGAACATTATTTTGAACGAATGTGTGTTTTTATTCATCCAACCACGTCTGACCTCATGTTTACAGATGACCCTCTTTCCCAGTTTTACCTCATTTCACGTTTTACTCGCTTTAGATCTTTACATGCATGTTTGCCACTTCTGCTGTTTTTCTTTAAAGAACACAAACACTTTGTGGATGATTCGGATCCTGATCCAGTGTCCAGAACTAGAAGACCACTTGATCTGAGAACATGGTGGGTTGGGTTTAAAATGAAGCGGAAATCAAAACTCTATTATGGGCCCAGATCATCTAACACATACACACACGGAACGGAACGGTTCGAACTGAGTTCGGTTCTTCCACGCGCCGCAGATGAACGTCATTCAGATGGTTTTGAATGAAATGGTGTCGCGCGGGCCGAACGGGCCCAGATGAGGAACAGCTGCTTCCTCAATAACATCAGCAGCACAAACACACAGCAATAAACCCAGCACACATCAGAATAACTCGGAACCAGACCCTTCCCGTGATTCAAACACTTCATAAACGCCTGAAATAACCCAGAGCCCCAAACGACGAGAACGAGCGGATCATTTCACACTACAGAGAGACAAAAACACTTTCACACTCATGATCCGCGTGTCGGAGGCTGTACTGATGCATTAAGATCCCTTTCCCGCCGTGTTCGCCCTTATTTGCACGCAGAAGCCGCCGCTCGCGCTCCGCGGGGGTGTGTGTGTGAGTAGCGGCCCCTCTGAGCTCCGGTAACCGGCCTCCCCGCCGCTCCGCTCGGCTACTGCTCGTACTCACCCTCGCCGGCCAGTGCGGGTATCCCTTCATCTTGGCGAAAACCAGATCTCCAGCTTTATATTCCCGGGGCCGTGGGCGAGCCATCGCGACACACTCACTCACCGAAGTGAAAAACTGCACGATAATCCGCGGGTCTCGAGCTCAGCGGCGAATGATCGACCATCAATGTTTTGATCGCAGTTAATAAGGAAATAAATAATGAAAGAAGAGAAAGGGCCTGGAGAAACACCTCTTCCCTCGTCTTCTTCCTCCTTAAACACTGTAGCCGATCCTTTCGTCGCGTAATGTTCAGCGAACGTTATATTTCGTACGTATTTGGGCTTTTATATTGTGTTTAATATGTGGGAATTCATTTTATTCCAGACAGAAACACACAAACACACACACACACAACACGTGTTTCAATTCAGCATGAGTTTATTTTTTAAAGGGGAAAGAAAAACAATTAGAACCAGGACAGCAATACATTTTCCTTTACATAATGTCTTTCTATTAACATTATTTATGCCAACAACACTGAAGCTCATAGATTTATTTCAAACAGCACATTTACATCTCAATATATATATATATATATATATATATAGGGTGAATTCAAGGTGATTGGGACACTTTTTGCCAATTGAGATGAAAGTGTCCCAATCAACCTGAAATTACCCAATATATGTATAGTTTGTGGAGTTTTTACAAATGTTTTGAATCTGTCACATGAAGAGGAATAATGAGATTAATGTGAACTGTTGTGTGGCAAATCATTAAAGGCCAAAGAAACTCTGTCTGTCTGTGCTTTACAGAAGATTCACCGGATGAAACACAAAGCGCTTGAACACATTACAGAACATAAAATCAGATGAATCTGAGGGAATGCGTTCAGTAACAGCCTCCTGTCATCGTGTTATTATTATTATAACACATGAAGCCGGTCTATAGACTGTACAATCCAAGAGGAATCTGAAAACTTGGTAAATACTCAGAATTAAGCACAAATCATCATAAAACAAAAATGACTTTCAAAGCTGTAGTAAATACTGCTTCATGGGTTGTGAATGAAAAATGTACAAAAAAAAAAAAAAATCTACTTTTCAGACTACTGTAAAAATCCTTCAAGAGAGCATTACAGGTGATTTCAAAACCTCTTGTAAATGTGGCCCTTATAGTTATCAAAATCATAGTTATCTACATGTAAACATTATCGCCTGATCCTCTCAACTAACTGTTGGTCCAAATGTATTTGTGGCAGTTTAAAGACGAGCACAAAAAGTGTCTTTTCTGTGAATAATTACACAGACTTTAAGTAAATTTAAAGAAAAAGTTCTGACTGCAGTAGAAAATGTGTTGGAATATTTAAAGAAACGGTTTAGAAAAGCACTAAAAGGATGAAACAGAACAATGCAGTAACGGTCTTCTGGGATATGATTACGTGAAATAAACAGAATTCAGTTTTCTCAATGTTAGATCCACCAATCAATGACAGAAAGGCTTCAAGATCTTGATAGGACAGCTTTACTCAGATCCCATATTAGGGTTCAATCTTTTCTGATTCTCAGCACATCTTAAATCTGTGTTAAAAATGTAATGTTCAACCAAAAGAAGTGATTAACAGTGTGTTATCTTTAATTTCACTGCATCAGCAGTTTAATGTGTTTCCTTACAGTGAATCATTGCTTCAGTTCAGCTGCTGCCATTTGAGAATTTTCAACGATATTTTTTTTGTTTTTGTTTTCCATTAACATGAATGAGAGCCACAGTAATAAAACACATGTGAGGTCAGTGGGAATGTCAGTGATCTTTCAGCACATGATCAGCTGGTGCAGTGCTGAAGGTTCGCCTGTAGGGGGCAGAACTGTCACACTGACACACGTGGTTCCCAAAGCTTTAGTGTCTCTCTTCCACTCACACTGCAGTCACTCCTTTTCCATTAAAGGACAATGTTTGCTCCCTTAAAATGATTTTTAGGTGCAGTTTTTGCTTTTATAAAGGCAGAATTTTTCGAACCCTATTAAATGTGTCATGTTTTATGTCAATTCAATTAATGTAATTATTTATATAATAAATACAATAAATTAAACTAAACCAATGTAAATCAAATGAAATCATTATCAACAAAAGCCATGTTTGCACTGCAGTGGCACGAGCTGCGTCTAGATGTATTTAATGCTGCTCAGAGGTGCAATTATGGCATAAATAATGTCATGAGATATTGTTTTAACTAAAAAATGTTCAATAGAGAAATATGATATAATGGTAAAAACGAAGTGATACCTTTAAATATTAAACTAAAAGCACCAGTAGGTGGCAGCAAGTCGCTGTCTTAATGAGTGAGTGGCTGTAATTATGAACGAGTTATTGAATCATTGACACCTGTTTAAAATGATCATCACTTAATATTACCCTTTTGTTTGTTGAACTGTTATATAAAATCAGTCATATTTGAAATTGTGTGGATATTCAGGAAAAAAATTGCATTCTTGCTGGAATAATATGATTAACATTAAAAACAAGAACTCACACAGAGTGTATTTCTGTATCGAAGAGAGTTTGAGTCTTAAATCGATCTCACAGTCTGTGTCTATAGGCTATTTGTTCTTCATATAAGTGCTAAAACCGCACTTTTACAAATAAGGTACACTGTCGAGAACGACAGTAATTAGTGTGATTTGTTAGCAGACTTCTGTGGGTATCTGCAGGTTGGAGTAATGAGCGTGACAAAAGGTCTTTAATTTGATTGGATGTCATGTATTTGACCTCTTACGGCACTGCAATCTTCCTGTTTTTACATAGAGGCAGCATTTTGCCTGTTAGAAATACACTTGAAAATGCTTGGTTTTAATGCTATTTTAAGGTGGGGTAGAATGAAATGAACGGCAAAAATTTGGTTGCCGTAGCCCCTCTGTCACCTCATGAACCCTAGTTATGGAACCAGTGCTCACATCTTTCATAGGACAGATTCTTTTCATCAGTTTTCACTCTTAGAGGAGTAACAAGACCTTCTGGAGCTACTTACGGTCATATTCTGCCTTTCATGGTTTAAGTTTATTTCAGTTATTTCACAGAAACAACCATTCCAGTTGAAGCTATCATGACAGAGCAACCGCTGCAAATCCTTTTGTTCTTCGAATCAGAAGTAGCGTGACTGCTTGAAGTACGTCAGAAATCGAACAGGGAATTAGTTTACTGTCGCCACATCCAGTGTAGACAGCGGCGCTGATTATAATGGGTTCTTTCTGCTTTAGTCATTTGTGGTGTAGAAACTGTGTACATTTGAAATGATTTAAATGCAGAGATTAAAATATTGTTTTCTTTTTTTTTTTATATAGCTATTTTCTTCTGAATTTTCTGTGCTGCGTCCAGCTGATGTGACGTCAGTGCCGGAGCCGATGATAGACTGACTTGCTTTAGTTTGTAGAACGGTTTGTAAAGACGGCCCTTCCAATACTGCAACTGTAACTGTGATTCTTCAGTTCTCCACTAGGTGGTGATAAAGACCCAATTATAATGACTATGACTAGAACAAAATCAAGATAAAAACAAACTGATAAATGAATCTACTTTGACATATTATTATATGAATCCAAAGGAACACATATGTTGTTTGCATTTGTTGTTTATTCATACATGTATTGTAAAAGTCTTTTCGGTGCTTGTCAAAATAAGTACATTTCTCTTTTATTTGTCATCATCAGCCCGTCATGCCAGACCTGCCTATTAAAGACGAGTGATTTGGTCACACTTTAGTTTAGGGTCCAATTCTCACTATTAACTAGAATTTTAACTATGACTTTTGCCTTAAATAAACTCCTAATTACTGCTTATTAATGGTTAGTAAGGTACTTGTTAAGTTTAGGAATTGGGTAGGATTAAGGATGTAGAATAAGGTCGTGCAGAATAAGGCATTAATATGTGCTTTATAAGTACTAATAAACAGCCAATATCCTAGTAATATGCATGATAATAACCAACTAGTTAATAGTGAGAATCGGACCCTAAGCTAAAGTGTTACCGGTGGTTTTTATGTTTCTTATATAAAGTGAAATTGATCATATTCTCAGAGACTTTACATATTTAAAGTGATAATTTTTTTTACTTTTAAAGCTATATTTTCCAACAGATGGCAAAAATCTTAACACTAAACCATGGCAAATTTTTCATGTTATCTCCATGAATGAAAGTTAGAAATGTGGATCTTTTTTAAAGTGAATTTTACATAAATGGGTATAAAAAAAAAAATAAAAAATTAACAAATATTTATTCATTTTTTAATATGAATTTAAAAATGCCATAAATCCCCCCCAAAGCTACACAAATGTAGAGTAAAACATTAAAGTAAGTAAAATTACATTTGATTAAAAAAAAAGTTATAAAATCACATTTTATTGTCTGGTACATCCCAAACGAACAGCTTACGAGGGTTGAAGAAGCAGGCCTCTGCGTGTGTTTGCGTCGCTGCTGAAAATCCCAGTGTCGGAGCCGCACCAGAGGGAATGGCATCATTGCAGCCAGAGGACGACAACACACACCCTCAATAAATGATCTAAATATTTGTCATCTTTTTTTCCTCAGATTGTTCTGCCACAGCAGCCCCGCAGCCCCGACACGGACGGGTTTCAGCCCCCTCAGCGCATGTAACGCAGCCAGACTGAATTGTGGGAAATGAGGCAGACGACCAGTAAATAACAGTTGCCATGATGCCCCTCAGCTCCTGCCGCACTGCCACCGAAGCCTGAAGTGCCACCGGCGGAAACAGCGGCTCGCCTCCACAATTTGTGCACTTAACACTTGGCTTGGCGCATGACAGGTGCTTATTTTCCTGCACCGGGGGCTTGTGCATTGAATAGAGGCTCTGCTCTGGCCATCATCCTCATCACCATCCTCTTCTTCCTCACTGTAACACCATCATCATCTGAGTCTGATCATGTAACCAGACACCAACAACCTTAATCTGATCTTTGCCCCTTCATCTTTACATCTGTTTAAGAGAAGAACTGAATTGTTGAATAAAAAATGAAACAACAGTTCTGCGTTCTTCCTCACCATCGGCTTTACAAACTGTCAGACTAGTAAAATTCATGATCTTACTTGCATTATCTCCAGTGATGGCCTGCCAACACTTTACGCTCTGCATATGTGGAGTCAAATCCCATTCCCGTTCATTTCAATCGTAGATCAGCGTCCTGCTGGGCCTTGACACAAACTAAAGCATAGAAATGTCATACAGGGCTTGACATTAACGCCCGTCAATCCGCCTGATGCGGGTGTCTTTCAGCAGTGGCGTGTAACGCAGTCAGTCCTATAGACACTTTGGCGGGTTGAAATTTATATATAGTATATACATTTTCAATTGTAGTCTTTTAAAAAGGGATCTGAAATAATAAACTATGTGCAAGATTTTGTGATGCATATCTGAAACGCTTCTAATACTCGTTTTCCACAGAATAGACAGATGAAATCTCACTTCATTTGCTCCGGATGAATATAGCTGGTGTTACAGGGCTTGAATTTTGGTGACGTATTGTGCTTATTACGCATAATTTTATTTATTTCTGCAGATTTTGTTCTCACACCCAAAGTGTGCACACACATAAAGCCGCCTCTCAGTACTAAACTGAGTTCCTTTTTGCTGCTTATTGTGCTTAAAATGTCAAATACACACAAAACAATCAAAATGCCGGGAACACAAAATGCTGGTCTTGGCGAGTATTAATGTAAACACGGACAAGTTATGTTTTAAGGGATTAGTTCACTTCAGAATTAAAATTTCCTGATAATTTACTCACCCACATGTCATGCATGTTCATGTCTTTCTTTCTTCAGTGGAAAAGAAATGAAGGTTTTTGAGGAAAACATTCCAGGATTTTTCTCCATATAGTGGACTTCACTGGGGTTCAACGGGTTGAAGGTCCAAATGTCAGTTTCAGTGCAGCTTCAAAGAGCTCTACATGATCCCAGACGAGGAATAAGAGTCTTATCTAGAGAAACCATCGGACATTTTCTAAATAAAAAAAAAAAAAAAAATTAAAAAGAAAAAGAAAAAGAAAAAAAAAGGTAAAACAACGATGTCGGATGATTTTGAAGTTGGAGAAGAAAATGAGACGGAGTTTTTCTACCGCGGCACTTCCGCCTACGTCACGCGTGACCTTGTTGAAATGAACTCTTGCCTGTTTACGAGTGATTCGATTGGCTGTTTTGGACTGTACAAAAATACAGAATGACACGACTGACAGTCCGTCTGCTAATCTTCAACATGTTTACCTAACCCCTAACAACACCCATTTTGGAATGAGATATATTTGGAAATGACTATGAATTAAATGCTGTTTTATAAGAGAATTTTGTTTGTTTGTTCTTGTATTATGGTGTCTGCAAACAATGATTGCTGTAAAACTGAAAGCCATTCACTGATTAAGAATCAGAATGAAAAATAACAGTGATTTCTAAGCAGTGATTTTGATCATCTGGTTTATTTGTGATGTTTTGACTAGCACAAGTTCGGAATGGCTGATAAACGAAACATTTCGTAGCCAAATTACCTGGTGCACCTGTGAGAGTATGAGAGCTCAAGGTAACGCATGTACACAAACGAGAGTTTTGGTTCTTTAACAGTCGCTTCGTAAGAACGGAACAGTGTCCTGATAAATAATTAAAACACTCAGCACAAGATTCTCTCGTTCCTGGATTGTGATCACGATCGTCTCGTTGAAGTCCTTACCTCTCACGCTCAAAGTTACAGTCCCAGCTGTCATTCCCGTCTCCCATCGCTGCGGCTGACGATTCAGAAACATAAATGGGATCACACCTCTTTTTGTCCTTGTCAATCACGAGAGCGGCGTTCCTGTCTCCGGGCCGCAGGCGGGACTGTAGGGAGGGAGTGTCACACGGCATTACAGTCCTGCAAACAGAGCAAAAAGCAGCTTTTTAACATAACAAAAAACCAAGCGATGCATTATTAAACGGGCAGATCAGGCACAATTTGAGTAAAGATGTTGAATGTTGAGCCACGGGTTTCAGCAGCGAGCAACAGCGACTGCTCAGCCGCGCTCGACATGAATAAATGATGACCACAAGATCAGCGGCGTCCGACGTGAGTGCTGTCTGACGGACGTGCAGGAGTCCAGCTGTAGCGACACCACACACACACACACACACACACACTCAAACACTCTAACACACACTCAAACACACACACACACACACACACACATGTTTGTTTTTGTGAATTGTGGGGACTTTCCATAGACTTCAATGCATTTTACACTGAACAAACTGTACATTCTATCCCCCTACCCTGCCCCTACCCCTAAACCTAACCCTCACAGGAAACTGTGCAAACTTTTACTTTTTCACAAAAACTCATTCTATATGATTTATAAACCCATTTACATTGTGGGGACCGCTGGCTGGTCCCCACGATGTAGGTGAACTCAGGTTTATTACATCATGGGGACATTTGGTCCCCACAATGTAATATAAACAAAAGCACACACACACACACACACACACACACACTCAAACACTCTAACACACACTCAAACACACACATGTTTGTTTTTGTGAATTGTGGGGACTTTCCATAGACTTCAATGCATTTTACACTGAACAAACTGTACATTCTATCCCCCTACCCTGCCCCTACCCCTAAACCTAACCCTCACAGGAAACTGTGCAAACTTTTACTTTTTCACAAAAACTCATTCTATATGATTTATAAACCCATTTACATTGTGGGGACCGCTGGCTGGTCCCCACGATGTAGGTGAACTCAGGTTTATATTACATCATGGGGACATTTGGTCCCCACAATGTAATATAAACAAAAGCACACACACACACACACACACACACACACACACACACACACACACACACACACATGTTTGTTTTGTGAATTGTGGGGACTTTCCATAGACTTCAATGCATTTTACACTGAACAAACTGTACATTCTATCCCCCTACCCTGCCCCTACCCCTAAACCTAACCCTCACAGGAAACTGTGCAAACTTTTACTTTTTCACAAAAACTCATTCTATATGATTTATAACCCATTTACATTGTGGGGACCGCTGGCTGGTCCCCACGATGTAGGTGAACTCAGGTTTATATTACATCATGGGGACATTTGGTCCCCACAATGTAATATAAACAAAAAGCACACACACACTCTCACTCACACACACACACACACACACACACACACACACACACACACACACACACACACATGTTTGTTTTTGAATTGTGGGGACTTTCCATAGACTTCAATGCATTTTACACTGAACAAACTGTACATTCTATCCCCCTACCCTGCCCCTACCCCTAAACCTAACCCTCACAGGAAACTGTGCAAACTTTTACTTTTTCACAAAAACTCATTCTATATGATTATAAACCCATTTACATTGTGGGGACCGCTGGCTGGTCCCACGATGTAGGTGAACTCAGGTTTATATTACATCATGGGGACATTTGGTCCCCACAATGTAATATAAACAAAAGCACACACACACACACACACACACACACACACACACACACACATGTTTGTTTTTGTGAATTGTGGGGACTTTCCATAGACTTCAATGCATTTTACACTGAACAAACTGTATTCTATCCCCTACCCTGCCCCTACCCCTAAACCTAACCCTCACAGGAAACTGTGCAAACTTTTACTTTTTCACAAAAACTCATTCTATATGATTTATAAACCCATTTACATTGTGGGGACCGCTGGCTGGTCCCACGATGTAGGTGAACTCAGGTTTTACATCATGGGGACATTTGGTCCCCACAATGTAATATAAACAAAAGCACCACCTACACACACACACTCTCACTCACACACACACACACACACACACACACTCATGTTTGTTTTTGAATTGTGGGGACTTTCCATAGACTCAATGCATTTTACACTGAACAACTGTACATTCTATCCCCCTACCCTGCCCCTACCCCTAAACCTAACCCTCACAGGAAACTGTGCAAACTTTTACTTTTTCACAAAAACTCATTCTATATGATTTATAAACCCATTTACATTGTGGGGACCGCTGGCTGGTCCCCACGATGTAGGTGAACTCAGGTTTATATTACATCATGGGGACATTTGGTCCCCACAATGTAATATAAACAAAAGCACACACACACACACACACACACACACTCTCACTCACACACACACATGTTTGTTTTGTGAATTGTGGGGTCATTCCATAGGCGTAATGGTTTTTATACTGTACAAACTGTATTTTCTCTCCCCCTACACTACCCCTAAACCTAACCATCACAGGAAACTGTGCACACGTTCACTTTCTCACAAAAACTCATTCTGTGTGATTTATAAGCCTTTTGAAAAGTGGAGACATGGAGCAATGTCCTCATAAGTCACCCTCTTTTTGTCATACCATGTCATTATACACATTTGTGTCCTGATATGTCACAAAAACACGCACACACACACACACACACACACACACACACACACACACACACGGGTACATGTGATCTCAGGCCCGTTTTCTCTCTGTTCCGCATAACTCTCGTTTGATTGCCATTCGTTTGCAATAGATGCAGTGTGGGCAAAAGACCAGCTATGTCTCTGGAGTGTGTGTGTGTGTGTGTGTGTCAGTGTGTGTGTGTTTGTTTGTGTGTGCGTGTGTATGTCAGTGTGTGTGTGTGTGTGTGTGTGTTTTTGTGTGTGTGAATGTGTACCTGTGTGCGTCTGTGCGGAAGTTCTTCTCTGATTAGGCTGTTTGGGACACACACTCTCTCTGACCTTGAGAACTTCTTCCCACCATCCTTGAATTAGACACTGCAGGAGAACATAACAGGCAATATTCTCAGTTGCACCATTCAGTGTGTGTGTGTGTGTGTGTGTGTGTGTGGTGTGTGTGTGTGTGTGAAAGACACAGCCTTTATGAAGCATATATTTGAAATGTAAATGTAAAATAATGACTAATAATATTAACATCATCCTTGATTTGCGTCTTTTAATTCATGTCTGTAGCTCAGAAATACTGCACACATCCAAAACTGGACAGAAAATACTGTCCGTCAAAAACATTTCACTGGATCTATAGAGTCGACTTGAAATTTACAGTCAATAAAAGAAAGGTTGTACGTCCGTTGTGAATTTCTGCCTGTTGCTGCAACAGGAAATGGTTCTTTATACAAATAACAGCAGATTCTCCAAATGTGTCATATAGTATTTTACAGAGATGTAAAATACTATTTAGCATGTTTCCGTGATAAAAATATCATAGCTTTGTTTCGACTGACTGTATTTTCTATTTTCTATTTTCTTTCTTTTGTAATCATATGATCTGCACTTTTTCAGGTCACATGATAATTCAGAATGTGGCGGCATGGACTCTTTATACAGACTGTGATGACACGTTTTAACGGTTATTAGCATCGTAAACGCTGCAAAGTTTTTTATATTTAAATTTTTTTTTTTATATATATGTCCGTTTATGACACTATTATTTGTATTATAATACCTTTGCATCAAATTACAAAAAAACTAGTCAACACTGCTGTGCGGGTGTTTCTAAAACAGCGGCTATGGAAGTGACGTGAACATCTTTCTCTCTTCTGACTGCCGTTATCAATCACAACTTTCACATTTTTTGAAACCGCTTCACCGCTATAAAAGATTACCCAACTATGACGACTTCCGCTTCTGAGAAACGCGGCAATGCGAAAAGGTCAATTAAACGTTTGAGAGGTTCAAACATCGGCGACTCCTTTAGACAGTTTTATGATGAATTCTTAAATTGAAATGTAAAAAGCTCCATCTTCTTCTGTTTAATAAAACGTTAGAGAAATAGACATCTGAGTCCTGGCTACATTTTGAACACGGTAAGCAATAAAGTCATTTCATATAATAAAACCAATAAATGCGAGTTATTACAAGAGATCTGACTGAGGTGAAACATGTTGCTCAAAATGATTTTAAGATGGATCCTCCTCAAAAGATTGTAGCGTGGTGGGCATTTTCAAAAGCCGCACATCAGACACTCTGAAGCTCATTGTGGAGCGCAGACATCTCTGGTCAAGCCTTTTGTTCTCACTTGGGAACCACTTATGAGAAAACAAGTCTAGGGTTTTAGCTCTAAAAGCTCATGCCAATAACGGTGTTTCCATAGCAATCCAAGCACACGACTGGCTAAAACATAACATGGAGACTGTGCAATCCAAAGCACCTTTGACCTCTGACCTTCTGCTAGATGATATGGATCAATAGGACCAGTTAAAGTTCTTTGAGCTGAATGGAAGTTTGTCAAAAGAATAACTGTGATTCTTCAACCAGTAAACAGAGCCGTGACGCGAGTGTCAAACGCATGAATAGAGGCTCCATTTCAGAGCTGCTGCAGTGTGACTTTAAAATCTGTTTTTCCCTCAATCCCTTCTCCATGATCTTTGCTTTTTTCCTGAACTTGGGTGACTTTATCTTTCTCTGTCTTTTGAGCTGAATTGATGTGAGTGCTGGAAACTCACTGTTCGACTATGTGCTGAGCCTCCTGACGGTGAGTGTGCAAGCAAACAAAGGTCAGAGGTCACAGACTCATGTTTTTAGCAGAGCTGAGATGGAGGCGAGGCCACGGGGCAGTGCAACACACACACACACACACACACACACACACACACACACACAGAGAGATGCTGCATTCGTAACAAAAGCAGAAAATATCCAGTACGCTATAACTGCTTTGTGAGACTGAGTTACACAGCGCTTGTCATTTGACGACAGATCTTTGAATCTGAAGAGTCAGTAACACTCCGTCTAAAGCACTGCTGTCTCTACAAAGCATTTTAGCCAATTCGTAAATCAACTCAGAATTAATTTTCAGGTTTAATAACTTTATTGTCATTATCCTTCAATTCATGATATGCGATCTTTTGAATATAGAAAATACAGAAAATACATTTTAATCATTACATTTACTCTCTTTTAAAATCACATCTATTGCCAGTGTTGTAGTACTTGAGACTCGGACTCGGTCTCGAGACCATATTGTAATGGTCTTGGTCTTGTCATGGACTCGTGTGCATTTTGACTCGGAATTGACTCGTACTCGAACATATTAGGAATCTGACTCATTCCCGAGTCCACTCGAGTCCCATTCAAAATATTTCATGATTATTACTGTATGTGATTATTCTGTAAATTGATGTTTGGTTGACCCGTCCTGCGCATGACTTGAGACTAACGTTAGTGCAAAGGCAGCAGGACTCGGGTAGTAGAGGGAAGTTCGGATCATTTTACTGACTCTGATCTTTGAATCTCGTTCAGTCATTTCGTTCATTTCAGCAGAATATAATTGAAATGTTACATTTTAAATTCCCCAACACATACTACTTGCGCAAACATTTATCACATTTGTAATAAAAAATAAACTATAGGCTAATACAGCCACGAAGGCCAAATTATGAGTAAAAAATGATTGATTAATTAATTGCTTAGCAGGGTTAGAGGCTATGCAGTCTGTTAGTTCACCTCACCTCCAGATCCTCCAGACTCATTTTTTCTTTTGTCACCTCACTTTTATCACGTCTGTTCCCCAGAAAGATTAGACGCCTCTCGTGTCTAGAACTCCAAACTTTCTGGTTTCGGTCTCGACTCGGACTCGAATGAGCTGGTCTCGACTACAACTCTGTCTATTGCAATACATAATAATTTTAAGTAAAAATCTGGACTGTGGATATTTGCAAAATAATGTTATTAAACATGACTCCAGCCCAGTAATGCAGTGTGTGTGTGTGTATGTGTGTGTATGTGTATGTGAGAGAGAGAGAGTGTGTGTTACATGTGTCCATCAGTGTGTGTGTATTACATGTGTCTATTAGAGTGTGCATGTGTTACGCATCTATCAGAGTGTTTGTTATGCGTGTCTGTCAGTGTGTGTGTTACGCATGTCTATCAGAGTGTGTGTGTTACATATCTATCAATGCGTGTTACGCGTCTATCAGAGTGTGTGCTACGCATATCTATCAGTGTGTGTGTTACGCATGTCTATTCGAGTGTGTGTGATTGTTATGTGCATCTATCAGTGTGTGTTACGTGTGTCTATCAGTGTGTGTGTTGAATGGCATCTACGCTAATATTAGTCTTTCTGTTTATCCCGAGGTTTACCGTAGTTAGCCGGATCCAGGTCGTATCCAGGTGAGATTGAGGACCTGCACCTTGACACGACCACAACGCAGCCCTGAAGTATCAGCAGAGATCGAGTCGACTAGATCATCCACTGTGAAGACCTCATCGACACGACAGCCAGAGCCACAGTTCCTCAACAGACCGTCCATACCGGCGTGATGAATACGATCCTCAACTGGATGGAACTGGAATAAATACTTTGAATGTTGCGATCCTATCAGACTTATGATAGCAACCTGAGTCGTAACAAAGCACTGTTCGCCAGAGGAGAACTGGCCCCCCGACTAAGCCTGGTTTCTCCCAAGGTTTTTCTCCATTTTAACACCTGTTTGCCACCTGATGTCACCTGCTGGAGTTTGGGTTCCTTGCCGCTGTCGCCTTTGGCTTGCTTAGTTGGAGACACTTGACATTTGACTTGACATTTGATATTCAACAGTGTTTTGATCTGCCTGCATTGACACTATTGTATGTGAACTAAACTGAGCTGGATGATGACATCACTGTTTACTCCAGTGCTGATATAGATGAATTAACTAAATTAATAATTATTGATTCTTACATCAGAATGAATCAATACTGAATTTACTTAAGATGGATACTGACACCATTTTCTTTAAGAGCAGCTGTGCAGCCAAAATTATATACCAGTTATCAATGTAAAGCTGCTTTGACACAATCTGCATTGTAAAAAGCGCTATATAAATACAGGTGACTTGACTTGACCTGTCTATCAGTTTGTGTGTGTTACACGTGTCTATCAGAGTGTGTGTTAGGCATATCTGTCAGAAAGAGAGAGTGTGTGTGTGTGGTGTGTGTGTGTGTTTGTGTTACGCATCTATCAGAGTGTGTGTTATGCATGTCTATCAGAGAGTGTGTGTGTGTGTGTGTGTGTGTTGTGTTACGCATCTATCAGAGGTGTGTGCATGTCTATCAGAGTGTCGTCTCTCAGAGAAGATGTGTGTGTGTGTGTGTGTGTGTCTATCAGAGTGTGTGTTACTTGTGGTGTGTGTGTGTGTGTGTGTGTTTGTGTTACGCATCTATCAGAGTGTGTGTTATGCATGTCTATCAGAGAGTGTGTGTGTGTGTGTGTGTGTGTGTGTTTGTGTTACGCGTCTCTCAGAGTGTGTGTTATGTGTGTCTGTCAGAGTGTGTGTGTGTGTGTGTGTGTGTGTTACTCGTGTCTATCAGAGTGTGTGATGGGTTCTGACAGGTCCTGGTGGGCTCGGCTGGGCTCAGCAGAGGGTCTGATTGATGTTGTTAAAAAATTTAAAAAAACAAAAACATCCTCTTCACTCTGCTGATTTACATGTACTGGACACACATGACTACAGATTATTTTTTGCAAAACCTTTTTGATTTGATTGTATTTATAAAAGAGATATCACTGAAATTACATTTAATTACACTGTATGCCAGTGACATTTTTATCCATAGTGAGTCACAGTCCATTCAGTTACAGTTTATCAGTCTGTGTGTTTCTTGGTAAAACTGTGCATCCATTCCCTTTTTCTGCTTTATTTGATCTTTCTCTTTTTTCTTGCATTTATATATATACATGCGTTTGCTGAATAAAAGTATTAATCTTGCTGTCCCAAACTTTTGAACGGTAATGTATATGATAATGAATGGCATTGTTACGATGCGTACAGGTAAATTCATTTTGTACTTAAAACTGATTACCGATTTCCGTTTTCTATTTAGAAAAAGCAGCATTAAATTTTATGGCATCAACGAAAATTGTAATATCTGTGCATTGCTAATCCAGAACTAAAACCAATCAGGGCTGCAGTCGAGTCACATGAGAACAAAAGCAAAAACAAATGTACATCTATACATTCTCACACACACACACACACACACACATAATGTGTGCGTGTGCAGAATATCAGTGAAGATCAAATGTGTTTTGCTGATTTTATGGAATATACTGTGTTGCTGTCTAATGGCACACTTTCATTCAATCATCAGAGTTAATGTGAGCCTGCAGTGTGCTAATATAATCTCATCTGCTGCCGTATGTGTCACATTTCAGCATGTCTGATACTAATGTAATATCCTCTCACCATGTCATCCATCCACTCACCCGCCCGGCGGTGAGGCCTAACACCTCCATCCCGGCCAGTGAAACATCAGTCAGATCATCGGAGAAAGACAGGCGTGCTTCTAAGCGCAGATTGTTTTTTAAGAGGAGCAATGAGCTGCAGAACACCAACCTCTTTGCCTGAGATCTCTTGAGCCGATGATGAACGGAACTCCAGCGCCGAACTCCTCCAGCTCGACCCCCTCCCGCCCCCCCCGCCAGCTCTCGGCCGTCCAGGCGCTCGCGCTCCCTCCCCCCCGTCTGTGCCGCTGGGCCGTAATGGATTTTTTATCAGCCTAAAGTATCAGAGCTGATTTGAGGAGTCCCTCTGCTGCTCTAGAATTCCTTTTGAAATGCCTTTCTTTGGTAGTCTCATTGCACTAGCCTGGGGCAATGGCCTTCAGAGATCACAATGTTATTAATATAAACATGTCAAAACGCATGCTGAAATTCAAAACAGGGGTGCCAAAATGTCAAGGTGTCAAACTGCTGAAATATAAATCACGCTTTAATATTCTAAAGCACTGCAAAAATGGCCGCACTGCAAATAGCTGTAACAATGCAGCTCATTTGAAATGAAGTCATTCTGCTGCACGCTAAAGGTGGGGCAGACACGGCCCGTAATGAGCAAAACAGGACATTATGTCTCTTCCTAATTGTGAAACGGCTCATGTACAGCGAGCAGCAGTTCACCGCATACTTCTGGACGGACTGAAAGATTGATTCTTCTCAGTTCAGTTGCGTTTAAACGATCGAAGAGCGGAACGTACCTGTGGAACAACGGTGGAAACCGAGACAAGAGCTGCGGCGAGGCTTTCTAGCGGCTTTTTGGCTTTTGGCTTGGAACTCATTTGGGTGGTGCGGTTAGAGTTTGAGTTCGGACGAGTCAGTGTTACGAGGCTGAGGTCAGGAACTGATGTGGTTGCTGCTGGGGTTAACCTTAAGAACAAGCAGAACATTTACTGTCCACCAGCAGAGTGAGAGATCATGGTTACACGGCATGAAAAGCATTCATGTGCTTGTCGTGCTGAATAAAGGTTAACATGTGGCCTTGGAATGCACTGCATCTGTGACAAAGCGGAGGAGAGCAGGCGGAGACATGGACTTACCTGATGTGATATGTCACCTCTTCTGCCCTGCTGATCGCGCGCGGCTGTTTGGAGCTGCTCCAGGCGTCCACACGTCACTGCGCATCTGTTCCGACACGGAGCGCCAGGCTTCACAGCGACATCTGAAACACGCTCGCAAACACACTGACAATCCAAACACTAGCAGTGCAAGTACTTACTGCCTAAACTACAGCCCTCTGTGTTTCCAATTGAATTATTATGCTAAGAAGTAGAAAGTCTGCATTTAATAACTTCCAGTGTGTGAACTATTCTGATCATAACTTCGAAACATTAAAACTGATATTTTAGTCGGATTGCCTAAATGTTTAAATGTAAATGTCAGATTGTCCTTATGATGATAATGATGACTACTTATATAGCATTACATATATTAACAAGGCATAAAATCAATCCAAAAACAACAAACTATAATGATAACTGGAGTGAAAATAAAAATCTAACACTCATTAAAAATTCAAAGAATACAAAGAGAGAAAGGCTTATTAATTAATTAATTAAAAAAAAAACTTTTTCCTTCAGGTGTTGTGTTTTTTTTTTTTTTCAGTGTGAATTATGTGATTCATTATAATTCGTTTCACTTGGTAAAAGATTTCAGATCTAACAGCCGCTAGTTTCCCATCAGGCAAGTGTGTATAACGAATCCAGAGAAATCAAATCCATTGGGCTCCAGGGTGTCTAAACACTTTGCTGTTGTTTAAATCCTCTTTTAGCCTCACGATACTAAGTTTGTATTTCCCAGAGACACATGAAAATGACGTGAAGTTGAGAACAGATTCATTTACCTCATTCAATTCAAAGAGTAAAAGTGTTGCTCAAGACAGCATCTGGAAGGCATCTTAAGACTGAAGATTGAAGCTTTCCTCTTGTTTCCATGGCGAGGGTAAAGAGTCTGGGTCACTGTATAAGGTTAGTCCTCCAATCACATTAAAGCTTGACACCATCATCTGAAATTTTCAAATTATACCCTGGTGTGTTGATGGACTTCAAAAGTGGCTTCAAAATACTTTGACACAAAACATATATTTTTCAAGTAAAATATATTTGATTTTAGTGCCTTTAGCATTCATGTAAACAACACAGATATGACTGGAGATGCATGTCTGTGCTCTTTGATCTGCGTGTTCAGCCTTTGATCTGTCTATGAGAGTGAAAAATGTATTTTCCAGCGGGGCTGAAGCGCGGCGCTGCTGTGACCCCACAGACGCAGGAAACACCATCTCCAAATGCTCCTGGAAACCTGCAAATGAAAGCTGGAAAATGAAGTAAACATACTCATATCTGTCTGTTACACCATGACCTGCAATGCCTTAAAGCAGAGCTCTTCAACTACTCTCTCCTGGAGGTCACATGATCCAGATGAAAACCGGCGGGAGGCCAAGCATTTTTTTCAGAGCAATTATTACACTGCCAGAGCACTTTCATTGTGAGAAACGGGTTAACATGACAAACAAAGCTTAACGCTGAATATTATTTGTGCACGACACGTTAAGATAGTCTGGGGTAATGAACTAAATCCTGTTTAATATCAACTCCCATCCTCCACTAACAAACAGGTTTAGAGAAACAGAGGACTAACATTTAAAAGATCTGCTAAAACCTCATTTCACACGAGAAAGAAAAAGAAACAAAACGTCTGTTCTTTCCATGAGAAATTTAGGATCATTAGTGAAAAAATGTGATTTGGTGATGTTGACTCGTAGCTGTACAAACACAATGAGGACATTAGCATGTATTCAGACAGTGTTTTTGCTTATTTTTAAGCGACATTGGGCTTATTTTGCTGATGACCGTTGTGTGCTGCTGGACTCACCACTGAGTTCTCAGGTAGCGCAGCATTTTCATTAAAATCAGTTGGAACGGCATAAAAAGGTGTTTATTACATAAAAAGGTGGATTGAAGAGACCCGCCCTAAAGGGTAGAAAGAAGTAAAATATTACATTGTGGAGAGGTCTACTGTATGCCCAGTTTGACAAGTTTCTTGATCTCAGTTCAGTGGTCATTTGACTCTTAAGCTCACCTCAGAGTCCTTCAAGCACAAACGGCTCAAATCACTGGCCTTCAGGAATATGGAGAATTAGTACGAGAGCTCACGCTCTGTTTCAGTCTGTGAGGTTCAAACCTGGAACTGTCAGGGTGTGCTGGGATATCTGCTGGATCATTAGCATACGACCGCGGCCGAGGCGCTCACAGCTGCCATGTAGATTTTCCTCTCGCTCGCTGCCATTTTCTAATTGTCCACTCAGAGCTCTCAGCTCCACTTAGAGCATCTCCTCTGAAACAAGGCCTTCTGGGTAGTGAGATGGAATCAGTGGCCACTGGTCTGCCTTCACATTGTGATCTGCCACTGTAGATCCAGCATAAGAGCATCCAGCCTTACGGGCGACACAGCACACACACTTACACACAGACACGTAGAACCCGCCGCCCCCCATTTACACACACACACACACACACACACACACACACACACACAGGTTTGTTTTGCTATCAAAGTGGGGACATTCCATAGGCGTAATGGTTTTTATACTGTACAAACTGTACATTCTCTCCCCCTACACTACTCCTAACCCTACCCATCACAGAAAACATTCTGCATTTTTACATTTTTAATAAAACATTGTTTAGTGTGTTTTTAAAGCTATTTTAAATATGAGGACTCATGAAATGTCCTCATATTTCATGTTTACATCGTAATACCAGTGTAATACCCGTGCCATTATACAAATTTGCGTCCTCATAAATCACAAAAATGTGCACACACACACACACACACACACACACACATATATGTGGTTTACGGGGACTCTCCATAAACATAATGGTTCTTATACTGTACAAACTGTATATTCTATCCCCCTACACTACCGCTAAACCTAACCCCCCCCCATTTACACATTTATCAATACTATAATCCCAAAAGCTGCCTAATGTGAAGCCAAAACCAGGGGCCGTCTCTCAGACACACTCTATTATTGCACAATTAGATTCCTCTTTGATAATTAATACAGATTAAATCATATAGTCACATGTGAAGATCAAAGGCACCCAGTAAACAGATCAAATATCTCAGGCTCGTGTTTCATGCAGTTTCTTGCCTCCAGTTCAGTATATTAAAAAAATATATGTTCTGACACCTCGCTCTGTTCAGATGCAAGCTGACAGAGACACAGTCCAGAATTTTTACATTTTTAATGTAAAAGACGTGTAAGCTCACATCTCTTGTTTGTTGTGTAATTAGCAGAGAAACTGAGGCTGATATCAGGTTAGATCTGTCATGCGGTTGCTCAAACGCTGGTCTGCTGACGCGAGGATCGAACGGCTCCCCGTCGCTGCTATAGTGATGAATTTGACTCACCTTGCATAAAGTGCAAAGCAGCATGGGTTCCTGTCTGAACCTATGATTCCACAATGAGAATGACAGGACAGTTACACAAACGGACATGTTCATCCGTGAGATGACAGGACTGTGATAATGTCATTGATTGTTGAGAAATATGTCTAAGGCAGAGTATCAAGTTATTGAAACAATCTTGATAAAAAATGAACATGCATAATTACTGATTATCAACAGATTATTTATTGTTTTACCATTCGTAGTTGAATTTACACCTAAAATCCCTAGTGAGAAGCACAACAGGCGAGTAGAAGAAAAATAATCTAGCGGCTCTGAGAAAATATAGGGTTTGTTGCAGCCGGGCTCAGTCGCTCAATGAGAATCAGCATCAGTTTTTGCAGTTGTCACATCCCCAACAATGAGAAAGAAAATTTGCAGATGAACTTAAAAATTCTTAACCCTTTGATGCATAAGCTATGAAAACCCCTTCTAATGCATAACATGGGTCAAAAATGACCCTATTCATTTCCTATATAATTTCAAACGGTTGAGTGTTTCTTTGCTGAATCTTTAAAAGAAATGATTTTATCATTCATTTATTCAGGTATTCTTAAATACTTGTTTTTGATTGACAAAAATCTATGTTCATTTTTTCTTCTTACTTTATAAACAACCACAGTTTTTGTTTGTCTACATCAATTTTACACACATGGGTCAAAAATGACCCATATTCATTTTCTATGGTATTTCAGTCAAGAGTGTTTATTTGCTGAATCTTGAAAGAAATTTATTTTGTCATTTATTCCCAGGTATTCCTTAAATATCTTAAATACACAGCTTTTGTATTTCTACATCAATTTTACACACATGGGTCAAAATGACCCATATAGAAACCTTTGCAAATTTTCACAAGTACGAACATATTTACTGCAGACAACTATTCATCCACCACACATTTCACCTCTCAACATGGCTGCTTTTGTATATTTGATGGATGAAAGTCTATTATATTTCATATAATAGGCTATATATTATATTCATAATTTATTTTTTGTCATAAACCAATGCTACTGGTCACTTTTTACATCTATCAGTGTTCCTGAAATGTAACAGTTTTGACAAGGTTTCTGTCCAACAGTGAAAATATATAATAAGTGAATCGACCAACAGTGCTTTTGATTTTCTTTATCTATAGTGTTAGTATGGCTGGTCCTCAACAGAACTGAGGTGGATGATGACATCACTGTAAAAAAGCTGAAAGTTTACTTTGCGCACAAACGCAATTTAAATGTGTATGTGCAGGTTGCACATACACAGTTACAGAAATCCGGCGAAATTATAAAAAGTTACAAAAATCTGTATGCTGATCCTCATATACGCATACTAAAGTGAAGTTATACTTTGGCCTTTAGAATGGTAATGACACACAAAAAATTTAATTAAAAAAGAAGGAAAAATTAAAACAAGGATTTGTTTATTGAGTAATAGATGGAATAATGAATGATAAAATTAATTTATTGTAATATATGCGATATAGAAAGTAATAACTCATTCAGGTCACTTTAGACCCATGTTGTATATGCCAAAACTGTTACTTTTCAGGAACATTGACAGATTTAAGGGGACCAATTGCATTGATTTATGACAAAAAATAAAAATTATGAAATATATAGCCTAATATATTAAATATAATAAGACTTACATCCATCAATATACAAAAGTAGCCTTGTTAAGATGTGAAATGTGTGGCAGATGAACAGTTTGTCTGCAGTAAATATGTCTTACTTGCAAAAATTTGCAATATTAAAGATTTCTATATGGGTTTTGACCCATGTGTGTAAAATTGATGTAGAAACTGTGTTTGTTTATAAAGTAAGAAAGAAAAATAAATATTATTTGTAAAAATCAAAAAACAAGATATTAAGGAATACCTGGAATAAATAAATGACAAATACATTTCTTTCAAAGATTCAGCAAATAACACTCAGTCTTGACTGAAATACCATAGGAAATGAATACGGGTCATTTTTGACCCATGTGGTTAAAATGATGAGACAAACAAAAACTGTTTTTTTATAAAGTAAAAAGAAAAAATGAACATAATGATTTTTTACAACCAAAAACAAGATATTTAAGGAATACCTGGAATAAATGAATGATAAAATACATTTCTTTTAAAGATTCAGCAAAGAAACACTCAACCGTTATTGAAATTACATAGGAAATGAATACGGGTCATTTTTGACCCATGTTATGCATTAGAAGGGTAGTGATACAAAAATGATTTTTATTAAAAAGTAAGAAAGAAAAAATTAAAATGAGATTTGTTATGATCAAAAACAAGTTAATGAGGAATACCTGGAATACTGAATGAAGAAATTAATTTCTTGCAAAGATATAGAAAATAAAAACTCAGCCGGGTCATTTTTGACCCATGTTATGCATCAAAGGGTTAAAAATGCCTAAAAATGGGGGAAATTCAGTTGGTTCACTCAGACCAGAATCGGTATTTTAACGTTCCTGTTCTTGCATTCCTTCTGTACCATTAAGAATAGCGTACCAGTTAATATCAGTATTTTAAAACTTTTTCCCCCTATACTTTATCCAAGAGCTTACTAAACTGAGAGTGACTAAACCTGAAAATGTCGGTAAACTTCATACACAAGCTCCACCGCCTCAATCGTCAATGAAGTGCTGCACGTTTGTTTTGGAGATGGTCTCTACTTGTAAAATAAAGTAAATAAAGAACTGGTTCTTTGAATAGGTACAGCGTTTTCTTTACACAAGATTTTGGCCAAATATTAAACAACAGGAAAGACTGAGCGCCCACACAGCTACAATAAACCTTGTAACCTGTAAGCTGATAAAGGCGTAATGTGACGCACTTGCTGCCTGAGATGCGTCCGTTAATGATGGACACAAATCTGACTCCGACATTTGCTGGTGAAAAACCTCGTAACACCTCGTAAGCTTTTTGGTAAAATGTTAATAATATAATGCAAGTGTCTGACCTTACATAAAGCCACAATACTAACTTTGAGGTTTTTTTTTCATTTCCTCCTGAATAGTAGCGGTTCTACACTCACCTGCAATTTCCAATTTCCGCTGGTTTCAAAACGCACACCACGCTGGATATTACCTGCCACTCATTTTTACTTAAATGTAACGGTTGGTGACATATCCTCGGAAAAACTCCTGAGATCCAGAAGCTAATGTCAGGGCGTTGCCATGGCGACTTACCTATGATGACTTCACTCACGTTGAATGCAACAACGTCACATTTGCATAGGCCGTACTATTTGAATTCGTGATTGGTTGACTGACAAATTAAAATATTAAAAAGAATGATAAAATAATGTTATTGCCCAGTTAAAGGTCATTTCAAATAAGCAATTCTGTTCAGAACCATTTAATTTCATTCGTTTTCGTTTCTGTTAAAATTTAGTTTCCTTGAACTGGTTCAGAGCCCTGGTGTCACAGACACGTGTGTCTCCGTCCCCTTCTGTGTGTAACACCTGGTAGAAAGTGAAATGCATTGCAGGGATGAATAAAATGTTCACTGTGCTACATTCATATCTGCAATCAAATAACATCCTGCAAGGATTTATCACTTCTCACTTCAGGACACTTTCCCAATGAGCCTCTCTGAAACATCTCTGGCAAAGAAAACAAGCTCACCTCACGAGATGGTAAATGCATTTCTTTCTGCCAAGAGTTAACGTTAGGAAAACACAACTCGGACATTGTACGTTGCATTGCTTTGCAAACACTCTTGACCATAAATTGGGTTTATGTGTGACCTTTGGGTGACAAGACTGATGGTGTCAGGAACTGGGACTTCCTGTTGGAGCTCGACCCGGATACACTGTGTGTGGTACTTGGTTAGGATGGATGGACACTTTGAGATTTGTACCCTGCATTCTTCACCACCAAACCAAACATTAACAGCTTGATCGTACCTGAAAATCTCAACCCATTGTAGATCTTCCCACTTTTTAAGTTCAAAGTGCATCTGAAGCAGCTCCAACTGGGATGAAATGATGTAAAGAGACTACGCCACTAACCAACCCAATCCAGCATCGATCAGTCTACGATAAGAATATTTTGGAGAGACGTGGCCTTCCAGTTAACCCATGTGCTTATCTACGGCTGACCCGTGTTTGAGACCGGCGCGAGACCATTACTTGTGCATTGTCCTATCAGATTAAAGGCCAAAGACAAACAAAAATAATATTTCAAACAGAACTCTTACCAACAATGAATGTACAGCAACAGCTGCTGTCGAACATTTCAGTTCAACGGATGAACCATTGTAAATTGGAGCTGAAACAAGAGAAAAAAAGCCCCAAACTCTACTGTTTATATTTCTACACATTCAAATCACATCCCACAATGCAAAAAAAAAAAAAAAAAAAAAAAAAAAAACATTTGTGAAGCATAAAAACTTCTGGTTTGCCCAAATCTCCCTCTCTAACACTGACAGCAGCCTGTGAGACGAGGATGTGCATGTGGCCGCAGTCATGTGACTGGACGGCAGGCTGGCTGATCTGCTGTGATGTAGTATATATGACATGCTGGTCAGAGCGCATCCCTAATAAGAGCAATGAAGACACACTGGGGCAACAAAAGGCAGCTGTTTGCTCACCAGTCAGGTGGAATGAAGGGATTGAACCGGTGGGTCTGAACTGAAGCCATCCGAGCAGAAGCTCTGAATATCTGCATGCCTCCAATTACTGCCTGTCCTGCCAGCAGCCTGTAACACACACACCACACACACACACACACGCACGCACACACATTCCTGAGCACTTGGATTAATCTCTTTCTCTTCCCTTTGATTAAGGCAGTACTGCGCTTTAATGGTGAAGCCACAATGTTAGAGTGCTGAAACGATACGCATGTATTTACACAGACAGGTTTAGACAGACTTGCCAAACGTCAGCGGTCAGTTCTCTGAACAACATCTTCACATTTAAACTGTTCTGCAGGAGGAAACTCACAGCCAACTTTCATCTGGTTGTTTCCCAAACAAATTATTTGGGTTTTTCCAACAGCATTCAACATTTAAGTATAACATTTTAAGCTCATTATTTTTGGTTGTTCATTGGTTGTAATTGTTCCTGTTCACATTCAAATTGAAGGCCTAGAATAAATATCACAGACAAGAATAAATGCAGTTCAGAGAACAGAACCTGAAGTCTTATAAAAGAACAGAGAGAATTATTAATGATGACCAGACCTGCAGTGAATTCACTTAAATAACCTTAAACTCTGGAAAAAAACACAAAAAAAAAAACCTTTTTATTTTTTATACAATCACTAGACTAAGGCACATTTCTCAATACTTGGGTCATTTTTTCAAACTCTTCACACAGTTCTCCTAACCAACTTTCAGCTTTCAGCAATCAAAATCAACTCATTCTTCCAGAACATAGCAAAGATTTCACCCAACAAACACATTGTCAGTCACAAAACACTGACCTAAAAAACACTAACAAACAGGAGCATTATACAGTGTTTGTTTTTGTCAAATTTCTTTCTTTTGTAAAATTTATTACTTATATTACTTATTAACTCTATTTTCTACTCATAATTCACTGCAGTTTATGTTACATGATCCATGTTTACATTACTGTGCAAAATTATTCTCAAGTTTCTCCTTTTGTATAGATTGTGATGAAACTGAAAGATGAATATCTGTGTAGGTGTTCAGCTACATCTAATTGTTTTGATAGTATTTCATTTTTTTCAGATTCTGAAAATATTTCAATATTGTGTTACTGCAGAAATGTTGCATATTTCGATTTTAATATTTTTGTGTTGTGTTGCTGTTTTGAAAAGAGAATGATGTGCAGATTGGCCTGTATAGTACATAAAGTTTTGGTGGTGTTTGTGTCTGAGTGAGAAAAGATTTCATGTCATTTGAAAGATGTCATCCATTGAATGCATTTTGTGTCAAAGCAATGATAAATGATCCCCAGTTTGTCCCACATAGACTGATGCCGTGCTCACTGTGTGAAGAGTTTTGAAAAAGTGACACAAGTATTGAGAAATGTGTCCTAGCGATTGTAAAAAACTAACAGTATGAAGGGCACTTCACACCAAACACAAGTATTTGACACAAACTAGATTTTGAATAGAAAAAAATAGATATATAATAGCTATTTGCGCTGTGCAGGATTTGTAAAGTTTATTTCTGTGAGTGTGGAGCTTACTTTTTTTTTTAAATTCAGTTTGCAGCATTAAACACTCTGAAGCTGCTGCTGTCTTTAAACTCCACACATCTGAGCCCAAAACTGACATAAAATCCTTGCAGTTTGTAAAGCTTTGGAGTTATAAATGCATACAATTTTACATCTCTCCTTCTTTGCTTGAAAAACTTAAAATAATAAAACAGAACCAGGGCTGTTAAAAGAATATGTGTGCATATATAATGATGACAGCTTCAGATTTTTCAAGGCATGTTCACACAGCGTTTGACTGACAACCGCATAGTAACCGCTAGGTGTGTTGGACCTCACATGGCCGTCTGAGTTAAAGCACCCTAAACCCTCTCAGTCTTCCTCTGAGTCCACGCTCTTGAGCAGTAATACCGGCCATCGTAAGTCCACTAGATGTAAGTGCACATGAAGTGTGCCATTTGGGACAAGGCCCATGTCTTTTTTTTTTCACACGGTGCCAGCGCCGCTCACTGTAATATATGCCATCAAAGTACCGCGAGGATCCGAGAGCAGAAAACTGGCTCAGTTCCTCCAGAGCAACTACACGAGCTCCAATGAAAACACGGGTATTTCATAACTCGCCAGAGTAAGATCCTAACCCTAACTAACCCGTATTTAAAGTTTTTATAACAGTAAAACAAAATTGTCATGTAATTTTAATTCTACATTGTATCAAACATGGTATGTTTAACTAAATAAACTTAAACATATATAGGCCTACTTAATGAGTATTTAAATAATATACCCTTATCTTACTCTTATACTCTTTATTCTTGTACAGGCACTGTATAAAGCAGCACATAACTTATCAATTGAAAAAAGTATTTATTACTACCGTGTGTGTGCATTTGGATGCAGAGCACAAATTCCAAATTTTATGATTAGAGGTCGACTGATAGTGGATTTTACAGATAATGATAACCGTGTAATCAGCCAATAGTTTTTAAAATGGATACTGAATGAAAACAAACATAAAACATAAAATACTGCTGAACTTTATTACAAAAATTGAAAAACAGTACTGTACCTTGAAAATGTACTGTACTTTTTAAATATAAAAAATATTAATATATGAATTATACCTTGATCATTCATGCTAGTTCATAGTGCATTATCTAATCTTAAGAGATACATCTTCAAAATGTAAAAATTAATTAGTAAATGTTATAATTAACGATAAACAATACTTTTATTAACCTTAGTTAATGTTGCAAATGGACTCTTATTGTAAAGTGTTTCCATTTCATATAAATACAAACAGTCATGCTTAAAGATGGGCATCTTTAAATGTCTACACAAAGGCCTGAGCATTGAAATTTGATTAGACACATGTATATTGTATGTATACTCTCACGCTTTATTTGCTTATATTTTAGTAGACTTCATTATCTAATCATAATAATCAAATATGTATTACAGTGACGAAAAAAAGACAGAACTGAAATCGAATGCATTTTTGATTTGTTTGAATGTTTCTGTCAGCATGACGATATGGTTTGCTTTCTCAACTTCGCTGCATAACAAATGCATAAAAGTGACCAGCTGGATATAAACTAATGCAAATAGATGGGAAAAATTGTGACATTAAACATTTGGGTCAGACTGTTTTTTTTGTCACATTGTTTAGCCACTTGAGGTACTACTAATGTTAGATGGCTAACACTGCGTTTCTCCATTAATGCAGAATCCAGTCAACAAATTAATTGCTTCATAATGACATGAAAAAACATATGGTAGTGTACTGTATACATACATACTGTCACTATCTGTTTTAAAGGCACAAGATGTACGATTTTTGGATTAAAATATTCAAAAACCACTAGAACAGTTTTATATATTTTATATTTTGTTGACTTGTGTACTTACATTATCCTAGATGTTTCTAAGAATGTTTAAATCCAGAGAAAGAAGCAATTTTAACCAGGACATGGACCGTGTCCGTGCGTCGCCTATCAATGACATCGTACCCGCGTTACCCTCGGTTTCCGGTTTTATTTTGCAGAAACCATGGAAACACCAAAGATGCTTTAATATTTTACATGTTTTATTAAACAAGGGAACAACTGTTTTGATACATTTATAGACAGAAAACGAATCATTGTTATATAGTTCAACATGTTTAGTCTTATTGTTTGAATCTCGTTTTCTTGATTATGTTAATATGACATTCTAATATCGATCTATCTTACTGCAGTGTGCAACAGTGTCTCACAGCAGCTGCCGAGCGAACGCACAGAGTAACGTTATAACATCCTTTTCAACACACTCAAATATGATAAACGGTGCTTTGTTACCCCACATGCGCTTGATCTGTATCTAAAGTGTCCCGCTCTGTGCAGCGCAACCTCACGTCAAAACAAACTCCACGAGGCGTCAGTGATAGTCTTTATTTGGCCTCTGGAGGTCGCTCTCATACTGTATAATGACAGCGGACCCTTCTCATCTACTCCAGCAAAGGACGCAACCCGGAAAAACTATCAGTACGGATTTTTACAGATAACTGATTGTTCCAGCAATCGGTTATCAGTGCCATGAATAGGTAATCGCAGCAGTGGATTGCCTGTTTTTTTTTCTAATGAATTGTTCAGCTTTATGAGAAAGACAAGAGGACAAAACATTTTAGGCTTTGCTAAAAACATTAAGGCCCGTCAGCTCAACCCGAGCGCCGCCGTTGCTTTGATTGGCCGTGAATTGAGACAGATGCTCTTTGCAGATGTGTGTAGTTACGACATGTACCAGCAGGGGCTAATAGAGCTATATAGTAACCAGCGAAACCTTGACCCATTGAAACAGACATTTGTAAACCATTCATTTAGCTTCTTTGTTCCGTGTTTTGTGTGTAATGGCCTTCAAGATGCCCACAGAGCACTGAAGACATGCTCTCTTCACTCAGTACAGTGAGGCTTTTTCACAGTAAGGTTGATCTCTTGTATTTGGTTTTGTTCGTCCTCACGGTCATTTTAACTTGTGGAGCTACTCAAAGAGAGAGGGAATGTGTGGTGTCGGTGTGCTGCGATGGTGGGGGGTTATAAAGCACATCTGGTTGAGAATGTGGGTGTTTCTCAGAGCCGCTTCCCTTCCCGTACCAGTCAGAGCCGTCGTACGGCTGATTTACGCTCCTCTAATGTCATGGAACGAAAACATGGAAACTGTGCCATAAACAGTGAATTCCTCATAAGTTGAGAGATTATGTTCAGTGCGTAGGGAGGAGGTCCAGCTTTTACGAGAGCATCAGTGCACTGGAGCAGTAAGTGCTGTTATCTCAAGGTGACCCGACGGCTCTCATGCTAAAATACAGTAACTTTCCATTATTTTTTCCTTTAGTCAGGGATACATGTCATTGCCAGTGAGATTGTGTTTATGATTTCGCACAGAAAATGTTTTGGTAATGACTTCAGTTGAATGCTTGGCTATTCTGTTTGGGAGGGAGTCAGAAGCAGACGGATGCTCTCTGAGTGTGTGAAAGATTAATGCAAACTCTGGATTACCAGTGCCATTGCAGGCATTACACCAGAGTCTATCGATTTTCCTTCAGCTCATCCGAAAGAAGAAAAGAGAGAGGGCTATTCTCCACAGAGATGCTGCACGTCTGTTTTACCAAGAGGTTCTCCTGTCCATATTCACTCAGCAGCGCTGCTATCACAGGCTGCTCTTCTCTGCCAGTAAGCACAATAAATACTGGAACATTCTTTCTAGTCATGGGCTGGCCAGATTTACAACATGTTGACATTCATGACTGACAGCGCAGATATGGTGAAGACCTTGTCACACTGCTGAATCTTTCAACTGCATAAATGGCGAAGGTGTAAGACCACTTTCATATTTCTATATATGAAAAGCCTGTGTGCTGCGTCTCATGAATAGCTTGTACAGGCGGTGTAGGAGTGATGGAGTTGTGAAGAGCTGCGCACTTTAATCTACTCGTTCACAGCCCACAGCGTTCGCACAGGTCTGCATGTTGCCATCCATATAAAGTACATGAGAATTTTAGTTTTGTAGAACAAGTCATAAAACCCATAGATTACATTTGCTATGTTGTCTAGTGTTTAGATCAGTTTGAAGATGTCGTGAAGTGAAAGCCTCACTTTGATCTGTAGACAGCAGGGACAAGGCCTGGAAGTATTGATCCATAAAGATGATCACCAACCCCAAAACTCTCCAGCCAGATTCAGCCTGGATAAAAGTGACTGCTAAACAACAGATAGATGTCTGTGGTGTTGTGAACAAATAAACCTGACGTCTTTTGCTGACCCCTGAAAATTTTGCCAAATGTGTGCATCTGCAGGGTTGTGTCTGGCAGCAGATATCTGCTGATGCTTTGAAGGTATGACATGATAAATATACAGTTTCCCTTTTGTGTATTAAGTTTACAGACCCCCTGCAGAATTTGTACAAATATACGTTTTTATTCTTAGTACTTCCCTTCAGAAGCTACATAAGATATTTACATATTTCCCTCAAGACAAAATAATAACAATGTTATACATTACCTCTCAAGCTGTTCAGAAGTTTCCATCCCCTCGGTTTTTAATGTGGTGCGTTTCCTTCTTGAGCATCAGTGAATGCTTGCAGCTTCTGATATGGTTGTGACAGCGCTGATCCATCTCAAGTGGTCCAGTGGGAAAAAATTGCTTGGCCATTTTTTATTTTTTTATGCATATTGGTAAGGTAAAACCACCAGTTTTTAAATGTTTATTTTACTTGGTTTACCCACAGCACAAACTTGAACATATGTAAGGCGGACAACCCCATAAGTGGACCTATAAGTCTTAAAATTATTAAAATGGTTTAAATGATTCCAGGATGATTCCAAGAATTTGTCCAAGACCTTCTGTTTAAAATAAATAAAATAATATATATGACGTGAGTACATCATTACTGTTGTACATCTTCATTTTTAGTATTTTCTTTTAAAAAATTAAGATTGTTAATATAACTAAATTTAAATAATTTTAAGACTTACTAGGCCCCCTTTTGGAAGTTTGCAGAGTGGTCCTCGGACCCCTGATTGGGAACCACTGTTTTAAACCTCACTGACAAGCAGACACTGTTGTATGTCAATCATAATCAATACTGCAAAATACTTTTATTTGTTCATTGTTATGCTTATGTGTTTGTTCCTCAAAGCACATGAATAAAGTAGGTTTTCCCCAGATTTCAAAGTGGACATTCTTATAAATTCTCAAAGCTGAAATGTTCTGCATGTACACTATACTTTCTATAGGTACCCCCCTGAAAACCACTACGGCTGAGACTCGAATCCTGCCCATTATAAACTGAGATTAAAGTGGAACTTTGAGCATTGCTGTTCATTACATTTGGACTTTAGTTCTTAGTCTAAGGAACAAGAATGTGCAAAGTCTTTCAATATTCCATGTACTAGTTGCTCTAGAGATCAGATTTTGTTCAAAGCTCGGACCACCCTGAGCTGATATTGAGGTTTCTGTAAATGTCTATATACCCAAAATGTGTTGAGCACCATGACATAAAGACGACCGCTGTGGTTAAACCAAGTAAAAAAAAAAAAAAAAAAGATTTTTTTTTTTTTTGAGCACTTGAGATGGACTGACCCAAAAAGATGAGTCTCAACATCAAACAGTCACTTTTGGGAAGAGGTCAAACGTGCAGAAGATAGATGCTGGAAAAACAAGTTGGCAGTTAAACAAGGGACTGATGAAATATCATAAAACAAAACAAAACAAAACAAAACAAAACAAAACAAAAACTGTTCTGGATCATCCAGGGAAAGATGGTATTAAAAATCAACCATGTGCGAACCTTTTCACAGGGTCATTTGTGTAAATTCATTTATTATTTTGTCTTGTGGACAAATATGTAATCATCCTTTATGTGATGTACATTATTCAGGGCAGTCCTAAATAATAAAATAATAAAATGCAGTTTCTATAATTTCCTCTTCATTTTTTTGAATGATGAACATCTTGCAGGTTATATAGAGTATGCAAACTTAGTGTATACACTGCAGTAAGAACAGGGAATCTGTACGATCATGAGACTGATGACTGATCAGAACTGCTATTAAGCTCCAATATCCTTTAAAATGATATTCAAGCAGACAAGCTTGAACTGGGAAAATCCTCAGGGTGGGACATTTGTAAAACTCTATCAGAGTAAATGGCTTTTGTGTGTGTGTGTGTGTGTGTGTGTGTGTGTGACTGCTGATAGATGTTGCTCTAGTTGTGTCAGAGGAGCTGTGGCCACGTTTGGGCAGGTGTGTCTTTGGCTCAGACACGTATCGCCACGAAACAATCAGCTCATTGTGCAACATCTACATTCCAGCCGCCACATGAGCGTCTCAAAGCTGCTGCTCTTCACGTCCATCTGTGAGCCAGCAGCGACTGTGGCCGAACACACCTACATGACTGCTGGCCGGGGGACTCGCTGATTTACTGAATAAACATCCAGTTGATCTGACCTGTTTTCTGTTAAGAGTTCTTGTACTTTAAATTGTGGTTTCACATTACTCGAGTTTATAGTGAGACCTGCTATTCCTCTATCTTTCATGAGTGTTGGATTCTGGGAGTGCCCAAAGAGACTTCAGAGGTATATTTTGTTAGCCCGGGTTGGGTGTCTGGACAAGGTCCCTAAGCTGTTTTATAGTTTAACCAGCCTTGACTTGTTGGATGGTGACATGTATCTGCTGACTAGCAGGATCAGTGCGCTAAGCTGCAGTCTGATGCTTGAAAGGCTTTTGGCATGTGCTGGTGCCTGCGCTTTTCACCCTTGACTGAAAGCATATGCTGCGTACAGTGTTAGCATGAGTTAGCCTGTGTGCATGTGTATGCATATGTGTTAGCTTATGTGTGTGTGTGTGTGTGTGTGTGTGTCCGTGGGTTCCTGGCCATTTCCGACACATCTGGCAGTGCTTGGCTCCTTCAGGTGAATCATGTCTCTTGGGAGGCTGTCTCACTATGTGTGTGTGTGTGTGTGTGTGTGTGTGATGGGAGGCTGGCTCACTATATGTGTGTGTGTGTGTGTGTGTTGTGTGTGTGAGAGATGGGAGGCTGGCTCATTGCGTGTGTGTGTATGTGTGATGGGAGGCTGACTTTTACTATGTTATGTGTGTGTGTGTGTGTGTGTGTGTGTGTGTGTGTGTGTGTGTGTGTGGTGTGTGTGTGGAGGCGTCTCACTGTGTGTGTGTGTGTGTGTGTGTGTGTGTGTGTGTATATGTGTGTGTGTGATGGGAGAATGACTTCCAGCGTTGTGGCATCTGCAGTGTGGCAGGAAGTATGTGAATCTGTCTCACAGTTAATTCAGACACCACATGCTTTTCTAATTCCACCCCGTCACCCCCCTCAGCCCTTAAAGGGAAACGTCAGAAACAAAATGTGTAATCACATGCAGTTGATGATCTTTCTGTGGTAGTTTGGAGTGGCTAGAGCTAACTGTTGTGACAGAAGCGAAGGGAAGGCTAAACACGTTCAGGAGAACGGCAGCACAGGTACGTTCAGCTCTGACAGGGCTTCTTTGCATGGCCGACGGTGTTCTCGGGGCCGAGAGCAGCTTTCACACTTACAAGCCCCAACACACATCAGCTGCCTGGGGCGGCGCATGCCTCCGTCTGCGATCAGCAGATAACAACCTAAAACTGCCGCTCTACACCAACAACTTCTACAGAACACCTAAACATTTACTCTTACCTTCAGCTACCAGGATGAAAGCTGAACAACAGATTGGACATAAAAACCCTACTCATTGTTGAAACGGTTGTCTCTTTCTCTCTCTGTCACAGTTGTGCAGATTGTGTGTGTTAACTGTTTTGGAGGAAAAGGGTCATGGGTGTTACAGGAGAATCAAACAGCGGAGAGAGTTTGTCTCCACCCTAATGAAGAGACGAGAGGATGGAGACACGAAACACCAAATACACCCCCATACTAAAATAAACCAGCTCTGCCCACATCCACACACTCATGCAGACACACCGAACACTGACACCAGGTCACGTGTGTGTGTGTGTGTGTGTGTGTGTGTGATGGTTTACACCTGCAGTTTGGATACACGATTTGTTTCACCATCTACATTACCTTCTAATGAATTATTCTTTAAATTAATAATTTCTCACTGAAATTGAGCTACATTAAGATATTAAACAGGGCTCTACACTTACAATTTTTGAGGAGCAAAGTCTGTCTTTGCATTTTTATTCTCATTTGACGATTTGTGAGTGTTAATTTTGAACCCTGTATGCAACTATTCATAAGCTTCGATCGGGTCACTTTCACCGATGTGCCTAAATATTTTTTCACAGTTGCACACAGCTGAATCATGTTCAGAGTTTTAATTGCTCTAAAATGGAACACAATGTTTGGCAGATCCTTCACAGTATTATGACTGTAGATAATGCTTTAACATTTAGTACTCACATATTTCAGGCCTTTACTAGCAACTAAACATGTACCAGTTCCTTCTACTGACACTAATGTCACATAAATTCTTTATAACACACTTTGAGTGTGTTTGGAGAGAGAGAAGAGACATGAAAGAATGGGTTGTGTGTCACAAACTGATAGTGTTGCTGACTGCTGTGTGTGTGTGTGTGTGTGTGTACTGATTGAACACTATGGATGGGAATGTCAGTGTTTCTTGTGCTGTGAGGACGGACCGCTGAGCGCATGGGTGTGCAGTGTTTGGCTGGTAATACTGAACGCTGTCCCCTGCTGAAAGTTTCCAGAAGCTTCTCCTCCTCACAGGGCTCCTGGGTCATGCGTTTGTCATCATGACCTCTGACCCCTCAGGCCAGCGTGGCAGCAGGAATGTAGGAGATGTTTACGCTGCTGAAACTGATGGAGTCCAGGTGGCCGTTTCAATTCCTCCATTCGCTCTCTTTCTTTCTCTTTCTCTGTATTGCTCGGTAACTCCCTCTTTTCTGCTTGTTATTTGTTTTATATGGATAAAACACGTACTGTGTGTGTATAACAGCTCACGGTTTCAGTTGTTGTTTTGACAACAGCATTTTCAGAGGCAAATGTTTATGATGAATGTATATGGACGAGAGGAAGTGCAGGCATTGTCAGCGAGCCTTTGGCAGCGCGTGTGTCCCACCTTCGCGATGATGGTCCATCTCTCTCGCCATCATTCATCTGCTGATGGCTTTTTGAAGTGCTCTCTAACTTCTGGAAAGTTTTCCACCTCCCCCCTCTTTTAAAAGGCCATTAAACTGTGTTGTAATGCAAACGGTAATTCTAAAGAGACCAAACAGGTGTCCGATGTGCAGGCAGCGTGTCTAATGTAGCTATTACATGGACAACAGCAGATTATCATAAAAGCATCTCTCCTTAATGTGGACTGGACTGATCAATAGCAGACTGGCGATGAGACGTACACACACACACACACACACACACACACACTGCAGACTGGAACTGATATTTGCTGCACTTTATTAATCCTCTCTCGTGACCTGAGCTGATTCTACACACACACACACACACACACACACACACACCAAGTGTTGATGAAGCCGTGTTTCACTGTCACTTTGTGCTTGACAGACGTTTGTTGTTCTGTTCATCTGAATAGAAGCAAATTCCAGGGTTTGGATTAGGGTTAGGGTCAGATTTTACGTTATCCCATTTACCTTTGCTCTGCCTCTACACACATCTGTCTGTGCTTTGCCTGGGGCTCGTTCTGTGAGCGCAGAGAAGAGAGAGGTCAGAGGTCACACAGCTCCTCCACAACCATCTGACGTAACATCTCTCTGAAAGTGGCATGGGTGTCGGATTTGAATACGAGGACTTCTCATGGCTGCCGTGGCCTCCAGCTTGTTCAAAGGCAATATTTTTAGAGCCACTATGAGATAGAAGCTGCTCTTCGCTGCTCTCTGTGTTTTTGAAGTACTCTCTGCAGGCACAAAGCTTTTACTCGTACCTTTTTGGATTAAAACGATCCTCATTAAAGCACTATGAGGCTTTTCATCCTTTCAGTGGCGTGAGGGAAAGCTTATTTAACATGCTTTATTGAGTTTGTAGCTGCGGAATGTGTCCTGTTTTACTGCAACAGAATCACTGAAATGTAATTTTAAGTCAAGTCACTTCTTTGCAATAATCAGTGAAATGCTCTGACTGTACCATGACAATTACGGAGAAGATTTATTTTTTTAATTCTTTGAATTAGTTATAGTTATATATATAATATATATATATATATATATATATATAATAATATATTATATTTTATAATATAGTTAGTTTGGGTTTATGCAGATTAAGTTTTCTGTCATAATTTACTCTCCCTGGTGTCGTTCCCAACCTTTCTTTCTTTCTTCTTCTTCTTTCTGGCTGAATTTAATGCAATGGCAGTGCACATTGTGCCAACAATAAAAGTGGCAAGAGTTTCGGCCCGCTGATCATTTCCTAAGTGCTCTGACTGGTTTTGGTGAAAAACAACATGATAGTTTACAAAAAATATTTAGGCAATTTTACAGTACATTTATTGCATTATTTCTTTTTGCGTTCCACGGAAGAATGAAAGTCATACAGGTTTGGAATGACAGAAGAGGGAGTAAATGATGACAGAATGATTTTTGGCTGAACAATCCCTTCAATGTTTGAGTATGAACGGTGTGTGTAAACAGTGTTTATTTTAGCTGTATCTCTGTACAAATAAACTACTGTATAACAAAAAAAAAAAACAAAAACAAAAAAAAAACCTTAAACCAAGAAAACAAAATTTTTATTGTTTCTGAAATTGTAGTTGATAGTCATATCATAATGTTTCTGATCAGCACAGCCTTATTCTAAATTTGTTTGTAGAACATTGTAAAAAATATTTTCATGATTTGTCATCATAACATTTTTTCTTTTGTCAAATCAACTTATAATTAATGTAGTAATAATATAACATAATATTTTGAGTTTTTGTTGATTACACCAATCGTCGTCATTGTATTAACTCAAATTTTTAATGACAATGAACTCAAAATTGTAAGGCAACCTTACTTTTTTAAGTTAAACCAACAATTCTTTTTTACAGTGAAGCTGAATGTAATTTAAGTTGATTTGGGCAAATATCTTTAGATAAACAGCCCATGCGCTTTAATGGTACCTCAGTTTTTCCTTCAATAAAATACTTTGATATATTTACCAAAACTGTACAGCATGTTATGTAGTATCTAAGAGTACTGTACAATCACATCAAGCTCATCAAAATTCACAGTGACTGTTGTTTACACACAAGACCAAATGACCAAATGCTTGCAGTTCAATACCGAGCTTTAATTCAATGACGTTTTTACTGTTGCTGTGTAAAAACATTCTTGTATGTTGTAGATGAAGCGATTTGTGTTTGCATGTGAAATGGAGTCACTGTTAGCAGGAGGGAATCTGCCAGTATGAGCCGGTGCTCGACTCCAGACCGCAGCCTGAGGGAAAAGATCAGCAAAACGAATTCTGTCTTTAAAAAAGCTATCTTACAAACAGCAGCACTGCAATCCAGCCAATTTCTGCATGTTGATTTGATAAGCATCCTCTGGGTCTCGCTGCACGACTGAGGGCTTCCCATGTGTGACTTCATAAAATTTGCCTCTTACAAATAAAGCTTTGATCTCCTGTAAGTAATACAGATTTAACTGAATATTTCAGGCTATATTAGCTACACAGTAATAGTTCCTGCCATTTTACTTGTTGTAAATTTGTAGTTAAAGGAGAAGAGATGCCCACTCAGTCATCTGTCTCTGAGCGTTAAAGAAGCAAAAACCTGTTAAAAACCTGCTCTGTAATGGATTAAACGCTGCATGTTTTTACCTGCTGTGTAATTGGTGTATTAAAATGTCAAGTGACTGCACCGAATGTAATATCAGCTCAATAGATATAAACTTCACAGACTGATTGTCATACATTGCGAGACACAATTACCAGAAATTTGCATTTAATGAAATGTTTTTTGAATTCAAGCGCATTCAGCGTTCAGTGAAAATCCTTCATGTCCTTCTAACCATGAGTACCAATGACCAACCGATTTTCTAGAGAACATACAATTTTCAGGTAGTTTGGAACTGAAAAGTTTGTGTTTTATTTCTGTATTTAAAGAAGACATATGACAACCGAATCGCTGCAAAGAAGAATCTGTTGAAGAATCTGTTGAAACACAATTCTGGCGAGCAAAAGGCATAACTTGCTGGGATTGATCAGAGGCTGTTAAAGCACGCACACACACACACACACACACATCCAGTATCCAGTGCTTGAGTGTGTCTTGTGCTGGGCTGCATTGATTTAATGCATTACTCAAACTGCTGGAGAGAGAGAGAGCAGAGGTAGAGAGTCTCTCCTGACTGCATTAGGAGCCTCCAGCCTTTGTGATTCCTTTTGATCAAATCTCTGTGAGAGACGCGTGTCATGCCCTCTTCCAGCCAGCTGTGAGGGGACTGGCCCGCCACCCAGTGGGGTGTGTGTGTGTGTATGTGTGTGTGTGTGTGTGTGTGTGTGAGTGAGAGAGAGAGAGAGAGATCTCCTAAGGTGAGAGGCAGAGAGTACGGCGGGTAGGAGGGTCTCATTCCACTCCCCAGCGCCCAGTTCCTGCACACACTCATCCTGGACGCTTTAGAGCCGCTCACACACTCACACGGGCCTGTGGACGAGCGGCGTGTTTGTCGATTGCAGGAGAAAGTGTGTGTTGTGTGGGTGAGTGTGACTGAACTGTGAGTGATGGATCTCTCGCAGTAGAACGTAGAACTTGTACAGACAGGAGCTGCTGGAATGGCAAACTGCTCAGAAACACTGGAAACTTCAGTCTGATCAAAATGTCTGAGGTAAGAAGTTTAGTTTGGGTTCAAGTCTTTCTTAGAGAATTTAAATAAGAACAAAAGTGGATTGTGAGTTATGCAGATGATGTTACAGTGAGAAAAATATGCTTTTTTTTCTGTGTGGTGCTTTCACTGAATTGGCAACTTTTATCTGTGTTGGTCATTTATTGGTGTCCGGGACAAAAATGAGCTAAACTGTGCATTTACATATGAATCAATTTATAAAGAGGTTTTTTTTTCATTAGTAGATCAATTTGCTAGCTAGATCTTTCAGAAGAAACTTTATTGTGCTGTTCAGATGGGTGTGATATGTCTTCACAAGTGTGTGAGTGTTTGTTGGTTGTCCGCTGGAATGTAATTCAAGACAGGAGTAATTCTCTGCCACAGACATAATGCTGGATGAATGTTTGTGTGAGGAACGCTTGTTTAAAGACCAATGTTAAAGACACATTCATTGTAGAGACTCACCGAAAGATTTTTTTTTAACGGAACAACAGGAGTCCAATTCTTTTTTTCTCAATTCCACTTTCTGGCAGTTTTAAGAGATCCTCTCTCTCTCTCTCTCTGTCTTTGTGCTAATGGTGACGAGTTAGTGTCCCAAAGTGGGACTAAGACCCCGTTACTGGGCGGGCAAACACAGTTAATGGCCTTGGGGTGTGAAAGCTTTGTGTGTGTGTGTGTGTGTGTGTGTGTTCATTAAGCTCATGTTGATCTGTCATTGTTGTTCGCTGCTACAGGCCTGTGTTGTGAGATCTGACAGTGATACTCTTTCTGTTAGAGATTCCTTCACCGCTGTGCTCATTTTCACCACACGCTGCAGCTTTTCTCTCTTCATATACCTGCACATCGATATTCTACACTTTTGTGGTCCTTTAGCAGAACTACTAACTTGTACAGCTTCTCAAAATAATATTTGTCTGATATTATGTGACATTCTGGATTAAAACATATCAGTCAGTATTTTAATTATGACCTTTGGGTTGAAGTTTACACATTAGCAATAAATACAGAGTACATTCATGCATTTTACAGTTGTCATGATTTTTTAATAAATGTAATTATTTTTTGATCATTCAAATTCAAAATAATATGCTGCATCACTGCTGTAGTGTATTTATTAATGCAGTCAGCCATAAAGCTGGATTATTTAACTGTTAGGAAAAACATGAATTAGCATATTTGTATAGAATGCCATGTAATACAAACACAGTAAAAATTCTCACATGTATTTCATAAAGAGGAATTTTATGAACACAATAATGATAGAGTTATGGAAAATGAACAGCACATAAACCAGCATAAGTAAACATTTAATATTCATTCAGAAATTGAACACTCAACACTGTTTGGCATAACATAATGCATCAAGTATTTTTATTTTGAAAGGTATCATGTGCTTTCCATTGACTCTTGTGATGTATGTGCATTTTCAAATGTCGCTCTCTCTTTTTGTGTGTGTGTGTGTGTGTGTGTAAGTGCCGGTGTGTTTATTTAAGGTTTGAGGAAAAATAACTGATGTGATTTTTGTGGCTGTTGCCCTCTGTTATCTCTATACAGGATTTGTGCTAAAATGTCCATAATTAATATGAAATTACATCTCTATCAACCTCACTGTATGTGTTTGTGCCTAGAGGAGTACTTTATATCATGTATGTATGTATGTATGTATGTATGTATATACACTGGGGTCCAGTCTGAGACCACTAGAGAAAAATGCTCTAATTGTATTTCTTTATTTAATTAATTGTTTATTTAATACAAAATTATCATTACAGCATTACCTGAATAAATGTTGAATTAAAAATGGACATGAATTTGAGAATGTCTCAATAACACGTGTCTCTCTTTTGGTTTAATGACAGCAGGACTGGAGCTACTGTACGTAAACAAAACCTAATGATCATGTTCTCCAGCTTGAGAATATTCCAAAGAGCATCCTAATAAATATATAGAGATACATGCATATATGTAGAAAGATACACACATGTATGTTTACACAGACACACACAGACACACAGACACATATATACAAGGATATTTTTATTACAATATATATATATATATATATATATGCAGATTTAGGAGAACATTAACAAGTTAAAGTATGAAACATAGCATAACGGCGTGTTTGTGATGAATTAATATGTGGAATATATTTAAGCTCAGTGACATCATTATTGTGTGTTTTTGGACAGGCTATTTGCTGCACGGTGGTGAACTGCAACTGTGACAGTTTCAAACCTGGTAAACTGAGGCGGCGACTCTGTGAACACTGTAGGCACGGCTGGGTCGCCCATGGTGAGTTTCACATGCTATAGAATATTACATTACACACAGATGTTTTTCACACATCTTTAAACCAGGTTTTAAGACTCTTCACTGTCATCTCTCTCTGTCTTTCTTTCTGCCTCTTCTACCTTCCACATCACTTTAAAGGAATATTCTGTGTTCAATACAAGTTAAGCTCAATCTACTAAAAATGTTTATTACCTTAAAATAATTTCAACATGTCTTAAAAATTGTCTTAAAAAAATTCTGTTTCTGTTACAGTGAGACACTTAAAAAAGAACTGAATGGGGCCAATTTATAAAAGCTAAAATACTGTTTCAAAAGTATAGCGACAAGATGTAAACAATGTGCGTGTCAAAATGATTTTTATTGAGGAAAAAAAATGCTTCCTAACCTTTTCTTGGTAAATTTATTGTTTACAAATTGGTTTCCATAAAAATGTGATACCTACAACAACCATAAAAATTATTTTACAAATGAAATTAGCAACTGTACAGCTCAAATAATACACAACTTTTAACTGAAGTGATTTTATAAAATTATAAACTTCAGATTTCTAGTTTTAAATCCTCAAAGAATATATCAAGGTGGTCATCAATATTATTCTACAAATGCTGATGTTTGAGCTTAACTCGTTGAATCTTAAATATTCCTTTAATAAACATAGAAAGAAAGAAAGAAAGAAAGAAAGAAAGAAAGAAAGAAAGAAAGAAAGAAAGAAAGAAATCTGCTCAATATAAATTAATTTAGACCTTATTATTGCTTTTCTGACATTAACGCTATGTGGCATAAATGGACAAATTGAAGTTTAGAATCCCAGTATATTTTTTGTTGTAATTGTTTTTGTTTGTAGATGATAATCATTTACAATATTGTCTGTAATTTCTCGGCCATGCACATAAGCAAATATATACAAACACACTTTCATTAAATACATATGTTATAACATGTTTATGATAAACATCTTTTAAAATTTGTACAAATGCTCACTGAAAGCCACACCTTCAAAAAAAAAAAAAAAAAAAAATCCAGATACACACATTCAGAAGTGAATAACAGAAGTGCTGCCATGAAACACGAAGAGATGCTTTGCTGATTTCTGCACGTGGGATGTAAACTGGTGTCTGTTTTGCTGAATTGCAGCTCTCAGTAAGCTGAAGGTTCATCACATGTACCAAGGAAGCCAGGTGGAGATTGTTCACTCCAATGTGGTGTTTGATATCTGTAGTCTGATGCTTTATGGGACGCAGGCAATTCCAGTGCGTCTCAAGATCCTGCTGGACCGACTCTTCAGCGTCCTTAAGCAGGAGGAGGTTATTCAGATCCTAAATGCACTGGACTGGACTCTCCAGGACTACATCCGTGGTTATGTCCTGCAGGTGAGCTGCTAGCAATCTGCTCCTTTCACTCGACTCACACTTGAAAACCTACTTCAATTTGAGAGGTATAATTACAGTTTTGTCACACTTTTCCTCAAAAATCCAGTGGTGAGCCACCGAGATTTCTTCATTCTATTTGCTTATCAAGTATTCAGGTGGCTGAATTAAATTCATGCTAGTTCCTCTAGTGGAGAATGTAAAGTTAAAGCCTCTTCAGACCTCCAGATGAATGCTGTATGATAAAATATTTATTCTGGTTACAACATGAAGCTGCTGCATGACTTTCAAAGCCTGCTGGCACTCAAGAGTAATTACAGGCGGACTGAAAGACTTGCCCGACTCCCCTCTGATCTCTCCCCTCCCCTCCTACTTCGACAGGGAAACCCGCATCATCTAAATGAAGAAAAATTACGCTCCAGAATGTATCACTCTGCTGCAGTAATTAGACCTCTCAAGTCCACATGCATTAGATGTATGGACGACTTGTTATTTAGTAACTCTGTCAATCTGTCAGAAGTTATGGAGTATTTTAGGGTCCCAGTACAGAACATGTGTTAGTTTAGAATTCATAATGCAAATGATATTCCTTGTGTGTCTAGGATGTGGCCGGTAAGGTTTTGGACCGCTGGGCCATAATGACCTTTGAAGAGGAGATCGTAACGTTGCAGCAATTCCTGCGTTTTGGAGAGACCAAGTCCATCGTGGAGCTCATGGCCCTGCAGGATAAGGAGGGACAGGCTGTTGTTGTTCCGACCCCTAGGACCAATTCTGACATCCGCAGCTTCATCGAAAGCAGTACACAGCGCTCTGTGCGGCCGCCCGCTAAAGCAGAAGCACCCAGTTGTAGTAACGGACACCATTTTGAGACGCTAGTGAACAGTATGGCCCTCATGTTGCCACTGCAACTGCTGAATTCTGTTCCACCATTGCTGAGCTCCAGTACAGAGTCTAGCCACCAGGAGGCACAAATGAGACACGAGACGTCAGAACTAAGTCTTGACAGCACTGCTCCGTTCGACACGGGCCCTGTGAGAGCAGAGGTGCTGCTGGACACACAGTCTCCAAAGATGGAGTCGGAAGAGTTTAATGTGAGTGGAAACTCTTCTCCCTCCACGCCTTGTACGTCCTCCATCACATCTGAAATCACACACATGTCACCTGAGAACAAGATGCGGTGTGCAGAGAAGAGCGGATCCTTGAAGAAGGGCCGTGTGTTCTGCAGTGCCTGTGAGAAGACCTTCTATGATAAAGGCACGCTGAAGATACACTATAATGCCGTTCATCTGAAGATCAAACACAAGTGCACCATTGAGGGCTGCAACATGGTGTTCAGCTCTTTACGGAGTCGAAACAGGCACAGTGCGAATCCGAACCCACGGCTGCACATGCCAATGAACCGCAATAATCGTGACAAGGACCTGCGGGGCGGTCTGAGCCCAAGGCAGGAGGACGAGGCCGAGGGTGAGAAGAGAGAGTTCGCCTCCATCCCAGAGAGCAGGACTGTCTCAAGTTTCATCATCCGCAACTCTGAGCCCAAACTACACGGCTCTTTATCCGGCATGAGCCAGAGCGGAATCCTCTTTCCCAACCTAAAGACTGTGCAGCCCGTGCTTCCCTTTTACCGAAGCCTGGTGACCCCAGCCGAGCTGGCTCATACGCCGGGCAGCCTGCCCTCCCTCCCGCTTCTGTCCTCCTCTGTGCCCGTCAGCACCAGTCACATGCAGACCGACACGGAGCCGGTGCCCAAGAAGAAGTCTCGGAAGTCCAGCATGCCCATCAAAATCGAGAAGGATGAGCTGGCAGCAGAGGGCATGTCCGAGGAGGAGACTCCGCCCCTCAGCCCCTGTACAGACACAGAAAAGTGTGACATCAGAAGCATGGAGCGTGAACCTGTGGACTGTGATGTTCTTCTCCGATCCACCCCCAACTCCCAGGAATGGGACAAACTGACTCAGGAGGACAGTCGTATCATCTCACCGTCTTCTCCTTCTCTCTTTCACACTAAACGGAATGATGAGAAAGAAAGGGAGTCCTCAAAATGTGAAGAACCAACATGCAGTTCACGGCCAGACCAACCCTGCAGCCACCGACCGGCCCATTTCACACACAGCAGTGAAAACTGTGCAGACGGCTGCAGTGACCCAGAGACCATATGTACAGATGATAAGGAAGAGCAGTCGCACCCTTGTGAGATCTGCAGCAAGACATTTAAAAACCCTTACAGTGTCAAAATGCATTATCGAAACGTGCACTTAAAGGAGATGCACATGTGCACTGTGGATGGCTGCAATGCTGCTTTCCCTTCCCGTCGCAGCAGAGACCGGTAAGATGGTTAGGCTTGAGAGAAATGAATGTGTGTGTAATATATTACACCAGGCAGTTATTTAAAAGCACATGACAGTTTTTGTGTTGATGCATTAGGACTAAGAGTCAGGTCCGGCTCCAACTTTTAGAAAGGTGGGCCAAGTGATATTCCTGGTGGGCTGGAGTTTATACATTATTTTATTTTTTTCCCCGCAACAAATTTTATAACTTTATTTTACAACAAAAGGGGCAGGTCTTAAAAGGTACTCTATATATGAACTCAAAGGGCTCAACACTAAGGAAGTTACTGGTTACTTGCCCTGCCAAAAAACATTGTATTTTAATAAATAATGTTAATAGACAAGTAAACAGTCAGTAATAAACTAAGAACGAATGAACAAATTACATGCAATAGCACAAATAAATACAATAAAACAAAGATACAAATGAAATAAACAGATTTCAAGTAGGTCTAACAGTATTTAGGTATGAAATACTATAATGTATAAATCAAATATATTTTAATCCTATTAATGCTAAAGAAGTTATTCAATCAAGAGCAGATTTAAGGAGATTTCTTTTTTATAAATATTTTATTTTGTTCTTTAATTAAGTTTAATAACACAAGACAGCAGCAGGTAAATTAAGCTACTGTCACTTTAAGACCAAAGGCAGGGATCTGACACACATCAGATTTTCTTCCAACTGTTTGAGTTCATTAACATTCATTTACATGCATTAGAGAATTCTGTTCGGTAATGGTGCGTTGACTGAGACGCAGCTCTCTGTCTCAGTCAACGTGCAACTTTCTTTCACGTCTTCTTACGCTTAAACTGTTTAAAATCATTTGAATGTTTATGAAGACCACAGCAGTCATGTTCAATACTGCTTACTAGTTTCTAAATAACAAGTGGATTTTTTATACCAAGTGTCCAAAAAGCATGATCTCCTTCAAAATCTGGAGCTGAACTGAACATCGCACCAATTTGCCAATTGGTCATTATTTGGAATGGGGCCACGGTGGGCCTGTAGAGCCGGGCCTGCTAAGAGTTTAAGACTCATTTTATTCATGAAAAAAGTTAGAAACGAATGCATGTTGGTTTTCTCTTCAAACGTTTTTGCTTTTAATTCTCTAGACACAGTGCAAACCTGAATCTGCACCACAGGCTGTTGACCAAAGATCATTCAGGAACATCTTCTCTCCGCAGAGAGCATCCAGATCTCCCTCACAAAGAGCCCCTCAGTCAGATGTCTGTCATCCTCAAAGGGAGTCACCGTACAGGCCTCGTCTTCCCCATGAGTAAATCACTGGAGAGAGCAACTGAGCCAGTAGAGGGTGCTGCAGAGAATGAAGCTGTATTGGACCTGAGCACCAGAGGAAGCGCCCACTCATCCTGGGACTCCGACATGGGCAGCGAGGAAGGGCTCCCTCTAGAGGACAGCGACGAGAGCTGCGACGGGCTGAGTGTCGGAGGGGCCGCGTCTCCACCTTGCCTCAGCCAGCAGTCCCACAGCTTATCACCCATCACTTGCCATCTCTGTCAGAAAGTTTACAGCAACAAAGGCACATTCAGGGCTCATTACAAAACAGTGCACCTTCGCCTCCTTCACAAGTGCAAAGTTCCAGGGTGTGACACTACATTCTCCTCTGTTCGGAGCCGCAACCGACACAGTCAGAATCCAAATCTACACCGTAACCTTACGATGAATACCTCCCTCAGTCAGGAGTAGGACACACACACAGAGCCATATTCTCCTAAATATACATACTCAGAGATTCACTCTTAACAACTTGGGTTCATAAGCACTCTGGTCATTGTACTGTACAATCAAGCACAACTGGAAGGACAATCATATTTATAATAAACCCTGATGTCTTTTACCTTTTTATTGTTAAGATATGTTTTCATCTCTACCGTAATATCTACTTGAGGATCTTTACTTATATTTATTGATTTTTTGAGAGTAGGACAGAAAGACATATGCCTAAAATGACTGAAGAAATGACAAAGCAAAAGACTGAAGAGACAGTGATGCTCGCCAACACACAAGAAAGCACATGCGAAATCATTTTAATCACCTTTAGAGATCCTTAAAAACAATTAGTGCTGTTATACAGTATGTTTAGTCCCTCATTCTTTATCCAAAGCTACATAAAAATGATGTTGTGTTTTTTTCTTCTCTGCACTTATCCACTGAGGGGACACATTTCTCCTCATCATGAGACTGGGACAGAACATTGATACAGCATGACTACAGCAGATTAGAGAAAGAGTGAGCGAGCGAGCACTATCGAGAACTGGCGAGAGAGTGATTAGACGCCTGAGCTGTTTGAAGGTGCAGGACTCGCATGTGCTGCAGGCAGTTTTCTGGTAATACATTTGTGTTTGCTTGCTGTTCAGATTTGTTTTTATTACAAAAGATTTAGTGAAGTTGATAGATTGTGTTGCCATTTCAATCAATATGCTCTTTAAAAAGACTGTTGTGTTCTTGTTGAGTAAGTTATTGTATGTATGTTTTATTTTAGGGGCCAAGCACCTGCAGTGTTTGTTCATTTTCTTCTCATGTCGTGGGAGTCTGTGACATCCCTAGAGCACATTTGGGGTCTGTCACTTAAACTCTATACCACAAAAAAGTTCAAATTCTGACTTTTCTTTAACTATTCAACCATGCGTCTTAGCAACGTAATTCTTTGTGATGAAATGCATTATTTCGGCAGGACTGGCTTTGTGTTCTCACTCTATTCTTGTTGTGAAATTTGAAGAAATCAGTGAAATCTGTCTTACTGTTATTTCAGTCTGAATCCTTGCTGTCACAGTCATTTTTACAATTGTTACATTAAATAATGCTATATCCTATTAAATTGACTTGTAACTCCCGCTGTCGTGCTTGGCCCCTTAATTGCTGCTTGCAGCTATATTTGCTATAGTTGTTATTCTTGTGGAGACCAAAGATTCTTGAGCAACAGAAGAGTAAAACTGCTCACATGGACACACCAGGGTCCTTGTAAATGCTGAAACACAGGTTGCCCTAAAGACTGAAGATTCATTTATACAAAATACATTTGCATCAGTTTAACATGATGTTGCTTTATAATGAGCATGAGGAATTAGTAAAGTCAAAGGATCATACCAGTGAAGGGTTAGGCTGAGGTCAGCAAATGAAGACTTTCTGATGCTAATACATCTGTTTGTGAATCAGAGCTCAACAAAATGAGTCTTACAATGGTAGAGCGAGAAGACTCCCACAAACACACACAAACCTGTGGACATTTATTCCTCTAACTTTTAACTTTGCTTTATATGTACAATCTTTTCTAACCACCCCCCACTACCACCAAAAGTGTATGGTGAGATGTGATAAGCAGGGTTTTCAGGATTATGACATCAATCTAATGCTAACCCACAGTCATTTATTTGTGTTCCATCATTTTTGTTTGCGTTAATAAACAATCTAAAAATATCAGTACATGTATACTTTTATTCAGAAACCTAGTAAAGCAGGGAGAAACAAATGAAATATAATTTTTGGTTCTTTTCTGAACTACGTGTGGTTTAACAATCACGTAATGACAAGCATAACATTTTGACAAGTTCTCTATTCCTTAGCAGAAAAAACCTGACATCAGACAAGTACTGCATTACAGACGTCTATGCTGTGACCTCGTTCACTTTAACATTTGTTTTCGCAGACATTTTTTATCCAAAGCAACATACACTGTTGTTTTTGTTTATTTGTCATTTGCACAGTTTACACCGGGTTCACTGAAATTCCTGTAAATAAGCCCAGATTACAGGACATGAACAACAGATGGTATATGTGAATAAAAGCAAAAAAATGCAGTATACATATGGCATAAAACGTAGAACCTTCTCTACCCGCACTCTCAGTCTCACATGCACTTGTCTGTGACAAGCAACTGGAAATGAGCTGAAGTCCATTAATGTGTGTTTCGAATGTAGCAAGTAAAGCAGTATGACTGTGATCGTGGGTCAGGAACATGAAATACCAATGTTAAGGAAAACAGAACTTCTGTTGAACTGATCACAGCACAAATCTCACATCAGGTAAAGTTGTTACATTTTAAATGTTATAAAACTTTACAATTTATTAATTACAGTATTTTTGCCCAAACAATAATTGTTTTTGTGTGTTACTTTTTCCATTTTTCATTTTAGACCACAGCATTTCATGTAAAAGGTCAATCTGAGGCAGGTGTAAAGTAAAAATTAACTACTGCTGTGAAAACATACCAGCATTTTGCTAGTGGCATGTGTCAGGCATAACTGTGTGATTGTGCATGGTGAAATTTTTATATTTTACTTAATATTTTTCTTCTCATGTTAAACAAATAGGCTATCTACAAAGTCTTATTTATTATATATATATATATATATATAATATATCAGAGTCCATATGTAATTGCTACCAAATTACCATTTTGTTTGTAGCAATCTGGCTCCACCTTGTGGCTCATGACACACACTATTTTGTTCAGTTGTTTGAACAGTGGGTCCGAATCCACACATAAGAAAGGCGGGCACGAGTTTATAAAGAGTTTGTGGATGAAGTTTGGGTTATGGTTTTGGGGAAAAGTTTCCCTTTCTTAAAATTACTCTTCTGTGTCATAACTGCAAGGAGCGACTCATGTATTGGCCATCCCAGGAGCTTTTTATGCACTCAAGATGTCCGTTAGGACTTGACAGAATTTTCAGTGGGTTTTTTTTTTTTTTTTTTTTCATGATCCCAGTAAAGGTGTTGGTTATAAATTAAACCACATATGAATGGGCCAAAGAGATTAGGTTTTGGACAGAACCGATGAAAACAGGTAAGAGCATTAGTTATTGCATTTAAACATTTAAAGATAATATGCTTTATGAATGAAGCTTCATATTTCTCATTTTCTCTACTGAAGGAAGTTGCAAGGGAGGAGACCATAGAAAATAAGGCAGACATTGTGTGGGTAATGTTTGGTTTTTAAATTATGTTGTTACTTTGATTATTACTGATACTCTGTTAGGTTTTTATCTTCATAAGATATTGGTTTAGAACCTGATTAAGGTCTATGAAGCTCACAACACATTTGTTTGACAAAAAAAAAAAAAAAAATTGCTCAGTCTTTATACACTTCAGTTCATAAGACATTTGACAACTTTATATTTAGTGTACTAATGCTATAAGTTCAGAAACACTCATACACTACAGCAAACTCTTGACAGTGAATGTCAATTTAGACAATAGTAAATTTATTTAAACAAACAACCCAAATTATAGATTGGTACTGTATTGTTGACCTTTGAAATTGATTCAGTCTTCCCTGCACTTTATCTATATAGCACTTTATACAGATTGCTTCAAAGCAGCTTTACAGTAATTGGAAGTAATTGTACACGAAGTGTAACATTTAGTGTGACACAAAATTAACATTTGACTGAAACAAAACTCCAAAAGATTTAGGTCAGGGGCTGGCAATTAAGTTTGGCATCGGACCAAAAAACATTTTCGCCACTAGATGGCGGGCCAGAACATAGTCAAAGGATAATTTAAGAAATTAATTGAAAAATGCAACTAGAATTACCTGTGACAGACTGTAACAGTGTCTTTTGTAACTGGTATTGAGCTACTCTGTGTTAAATCCTGTACAGTCATTAACAAAAAGCCACATTTGTGTGGCGGTGTCCAGGTTTTACACTGGATAAATTAATAAAGCAGAGTAGTGACAAGTAACCTGGCAAGTATCTTCATTCACCAACTTGCAAAACAGACCGACTTGCTAAAAATAAACGTGGGAGATGCGGAGTGGATAAAAATAACTTGAATAAGCCCATTACGCTCAACGCTGCTGCCTGCCTGCTGTCTGACCTACGCTCGGAGCTTCGTGGAGTTTATCCTAAATCCTTCTCTCTCTTTATTCCTATTCACATAATATAACTTTCTTATTTTTCACTAGATTACTTAACCTATTGCATAGTATTACTAAACGGAACGATTTATTACTAGCAATCCACCAGCGTAATCACCTAGTGTTAGCCATAGCCCGCTAGCCTGCTAGCTACCGTCTACTTTCTTTTTTCCTCTAAACCAACCTTCCTTGTCGATTTAATGGCGGATTTATCCTATGTATGTTATTCTGATCTGTCCTCGCCAGATCGGGAAGCTGTGGAGACGTTGCTGCCCGGCATTCATCGATCCACCGCGAGGTACAGCGTCCCGCACATCACCCTTGCCCCAGGCACCGGCAAGCGACCGAGACATCCAGCCAGCGAGTCCCGTGTGCGTTGCAGTTTTTCGGACGGCGTTCATCAAACACACGGTCAGTCATGTCCGACGATTATCATGTGTATTAAATGCAACATGTACAGCTTAGCTCTTTCTGTCAGCAGTGAGACTTACACATGTGATAAATGCAGGGATATTGTCAGGCTGACAGAGAGAATCTCAGAATTAGAGACACGCATCCAAACTTTAATTGAGGATAGTGAGAATGAAAGGGCCTTAGATACTGCTTTGGATGCGACTAGCCTAGTAAACACTGCACATTCGGTTCCGGTTGTAGAAGCCACGCAGCAGGCTAACTGGGTGACTGTGAGGCGGCATAATGGCAAGAACAAACACCACTCTTCCGTTCCGATTAGAACATCAAACAGGTTCTCCCCACTCAGTGACGCACCCACTGAGAATCCTGTTGAAAGTGCCCTAGTTATTGGCGATTCTATTACACGGAACGTGAAAATAGAGACACCAGCCACCATAGTCACATGTTTGCCGGGGGCCAGAGCACCTGACATCAAAGCAAATTTAAAAGTGCTGGCTAATGCTAAACGTAAATATTCTAAAATCATTATCCACGTCGGCACAAATGATGTTCGACTTCGCCAGTCGGAGATCACTAAAATTAACAATAAAGAGGTGTGTGAACTCGCAAATTCAATGTCAGCAGAAGTAATTTGTTCTGGCCCTCTTCCTGTTCGTCGGAGTGATGAGATAGTTAGCAGGTTATCATCACTCAATGGCTGGCTGTCTAAGTGGTGTCCGCAGAATAATATAGGTTTCATAGACAATTGGAAAAGCTTTTGGGGCAGACCTGATCTGTTGAAAAGAGATGGTATTCATCCCTCCCGGGGATGGTGCTGCTCTTCTATCTAGAATTTGGCAAATAGTCTTAGAGCTGAAACATGACAAACCAGGGCCCAGATCAGGACGCAGACAAATGGGCTAAACCGACCGTCTGCTAGCCGCCTCACGTCACAGAACTCAGATAATTCACAGCACATAGAAACTCTTTCACTAGATATTAAGAGACTGTGTCTGTACCTCGAACTAGTAAATACAAAAAAACTTCCGAAACCTTTTAAGGGTAAAAATTTAATTGATGTTCAAAAAATGAAAATCACAGATAAATCAGATAAACAAATGATAAAGCTTGGGTTACTGAATATTAGATCTATTTCTTCAAAAGCACTTATGTAAATGAAATTATCACAGACAATAAACTAGACTTGCTGTGTTTGACAGAAACCTGGCTAAAACCAGACGATTACATTACTTTAAATGAATCTAGTCCTCAAGGTTATGATTATCAACACAATCCTCGACAGAAAGGCAAAGGGGGAGGTGTTGCTGTAATTTATAGTAATATATTCAGAATCATTCAAAAGAATTTCAAATATAATTCCTTTGAAGTGATGGTGCTTTATGTAACATTATGTAAGTTGACATTTGTGCTGGCTACTGTATACAGGCCACCAGGGCACCATACTGACTTTATCAAAGAATTTGCTGATTTTCTGTCAGAGTTAGTACTGGCTGCGGATAAAGTCCTTGTTGTTGGTGATTTTAATATCCATGTAGATAATAATAAAGACGCATTTGGATTGGCATTTGCAGACATTTTAAACTCTATTGGAGTTAGACAACACGTGTCAGGACCCACTCATTGTCGTAATCATACCCTAGATCTAATACTGTCGCATGGAATTGATATTGATGCTGTTGAAATTCTACAGCAGAGCGATGATATATCAGATCATTATTTAGTCTCGTGTATAATACAAGTAGCCAAGGCTACAAAACCACCACCCAGCCATAAATATGGTAGAACCATCACGTCTACCACTAAAGATTGCTTTATAAATAATCTCCCCGAGCAGTTTCATCGCCTTAGTATACCTGACAACTTAGAAGAACTCGATGCTGCAACAGAAACTATTGGCTCTCTCTTTTCCAGCACATTAGATGCATTTCATCTTTCCATATTGTGAATAATAAATGTGTAACATTTTAATTTGCTTGTTACTAGGGCTGACCCTGAATAGTCGACGATTCGATGCTTCGATAGGAGGAGCCTGATTCGACTACCAATCTCACAGTCGAATCTTCGCAGAGGTGTTATGAAACGAGATATGAGTGCGCTCAATATCTGATTTTACATGGATGTACCCGGTTCTCTCCCAGTAGGTTAATATACAGCCTATTATGTTAATCCTGTAAATAAAAATGTGAAAGGAAAGAAGCTTTTAATAAATATTTTTAACGTGCGTGAATAAATCCATAAATCCTGTGACAGACTTAAGTTTCACTTGATGAACCATGATCCGTGACCGATAGAGGAGCATCTTGGCAGCAGGGATTAAATCTTTAACAATGTCTGTGATAAGAAAATCTAAAGTGTAGAATTGGATGCACTTTGAAATAGTAAAAGATGATCCAAAAAACGTATGATGCAAGTTGTGCCAACAGCTCATGTCTTACCGCTCAACAACGTCAAACATTGCGGCATGCTTCTGCCGGCCAACGTTAACGAGCTGACTATTCGGTTGTTAAGTCTGACGTCACACGGCAGCGCTTCCGGGTCCTAACGCTCTATCTCATACCACAAGAAAACAACAAATGGTGCTAATTGTTACGGTACACAGGAGGCAGACACAGATGTAAACAGGTAACTTTGGCTTTATTGACACCAGTAGAGCAAGGAGCATTCAACAGGTAAGCAGAGGTGAGTCAATGGATGTAATGATGATAATAGTGGCGATAGTTACTGTCCTTTTCTTTCAGATGCGGAGATGAATGGATACGCTGGAGCTTGGAGATCGCTGGAGGTGACTGGAGCTGGCTGAAGCACACACACACAGTGGACGAGGCACACAGAGGGAAGGAGACACGCTGGAGACTGGTAGGTATGGAGAGAGGAGTCCTTGAGGTAAGCATTAACACAGGTATATGCGAACGAGACCGGACATGGAGTGCTGTGTGCGTGTGCTCTTTATGGTGCTGCTGATGAGTGAGGTGATGAGGTGCAGGTGGCGGTGATCAGTACTCTGGGGAAGGTGTGCGCTGTGATTGATGGATGTTGGAACCTGACGTGTCTCTGTGACAGTACCCCCCCCTCCACGGCCCGCTCCTGAGGGCTGAGAACCCCGACGCCGTGGTGGTCGTCCTCTTCCCCGCGGTGCTGGTCTATCAGGGTGACTGTCGTGGAAAGTTTGGAGTAAGCTGGGATCAAGGATGTCGTTTCTTGGGACCCAGGAGCGTTCCTCGGGGCCGTATCCTTCCCAGTCGACTAAGTATTCCAGCTGACCACCACGACGCCGGGAGTCCAAGATCTCATGAACCTCATATGCCGCGCCGTCCTCCAGGATGAGTGGAAGGGGGGGTTCGGCGGGATCCACGTCAGGTCCTGTGGAGAGAGCAGAAGGGTAGTGAGGTTTAAGGAGTGAGACGTGGAAAGTGGAGTGAATACGGTACCCTTGTGGAAGCTGGAGTTGGTAAGTGACTGGGTTGACCTGCTTGATGATGGGAAATGGGCCAATGAACCTGGGACTCAGCTTTCTGCAGGGCAGACGCAGTCTGATGTCCCGGGTGGACAGCCAAACCTTCTGACCGGGCTGGAAGACTGGAGTGTTGGAACGGCGAAGGTCAGCTGTCATTCTGCGTCTGCGCAGGGCTCGTTGCAGCTGATGGTGCGCTGAGTCCCAGACCCTCTCGCTCTCTCGGAACCAGTAATCCACTGCCGGAACGTTAGAGGGTTCCCCGGTCCAGGGGAACAGTGGGGGTTGGTATCCGAGTACGCACTGGAATGGTGTGAGTCCTGTAGTCGACTGCCGGAGAGAGTTCTGGGCGTACTCGGCCCAACCCAGGAACTGGTTCCAAGAGTCCTGGTGGTCATGACAGAAGGTACGGAGGAAGCGGCCGATCTCCTGGACCTTCCTTTCCGTCTGCCCGTTCGACTGCGGATGGTATCCCGAAGTTAGGCTGACGGCCACACCTAGGAGGGAATGGAATGCCTTCCACACTCTGGAAATGAACTGGGGTCCTCTGTCTGATACTATGCCCTCTGGTATTCCGAAATACCTGAACACGTGGTTGAAGAGCATTTCTGCGGTTTCCATGGCAGTGGGTAATCCTCGTAGTGGAATGAGATGACAGGATTTGGAGAAACGGTCTATGATGACTAGGATGCAGGTATTTCCATCAGAAACAGGGAGGTCTGTGATGAAGTCCACTCCTAGGTGTGACCATGGTCGGTTGGGAATGGGCAGAGGAAGGAGTTTCCCAGCTGGCAGATGACGAGGACTGGCGCACTCCCGACAGCCCTGCACGTACCTTCTGACATCAGATGCCATCCCTGGCCACCAGAAGCGTTCTTTCAGCAACAAGAGGGTTTCATTGACCCCCAGGTGACCAGTGCCTAGTGACGTGTGAGCGGAGTGGATGGTTTGAGTGCGTCGTGTCCGGGTGAGGTAGAGCAAGCCGGGTGGACAGCCCGGCAGAGGATTTGTGGAGGCATTGGAGGAGGGAATGGTCTCCTCTGACCAAGTGATGGGGCTTACAATGAGTGAGCTCGGGATGATAGGCTCGGGTTCTTCTATCTTTTCTTCTGGAGCATGAAGACGGGAGAGAGCGTAGGCTTTTATGTTCTTTGAGCCTGGACGATAGGAGATGGTGTAGTTGAATCGGGAGAAGAACATGGCCCAACGGGCTTGTCTTGGATTTTATCTTTTTGCAGAATGAAGATACTCCAGGTTTTTGTGGTCGGTTAGCACCAGGAACGCATGTTTGGCTCCCTCCAGCCAAATGCCTCCACTCTTCCAAGGCAAGCTTTACCGCTAGGAGTTCCCTGTCACCGATGGAGTAGTTGACTTCCGCCGGGCTGAGCTTGCGGGAAAAGAAGGCGCATGGATGGAGTCTACTTGGCGTCCCCTGCTGCTGCGACAACACCGCTCCCACTCCGGTGGTAAAGGCGTCTACCTCTACGATGAAGGGCTGTTCTGGATCAGGATGAACGAGCAAGGGAGCGGTGGTGAAGGCTTCTTTGAGGCGGTTGAATGCGTTGGTGGCTGCTGGGTTCCAGGACAGAGACTTGGGCTTGTTACGGAGAAGGCTGGTGAGTGGATGGGTGATGGAACTGTAGTCTTTGATGAATCGACGGTAGAAATTAGAGAATCCAAGGAAGCATTGCATTTCTTTGATGGTAGTGGGTTCTGGCCAGTTGGTGATGGATTCCACCTTCCTCTCGTCCATCCGGATGCCACTGTGGTCTATGATGTATCCGAGGAATGAGACGGTGGGTTGATGGAAGGAACACTTTTCTGCTTTGAGGAATGGACCTCCGCAACGTGTCGGCGATGTTCGGCCTGGCTCCGGGAGTAGATGAGTATATCATCGATGTAGACTAGGACGAAGCGGTTGAGGAACTCCCCGGAGCACCTCATGTATGAAGTCCTGGAATACGGAGGGGGCGTTGACCAGGCCATACGGCATGACAAGGTATTCGTAGTGCCCTGTAGGGGTGATGAAGGCGGTCTTCCACTCATCCCCCTCACGTATCCGGATGAGGTTGTACGCGCTGCGGAGGTCCAGCTTCGTAAACACAGTGGCACTACGGAGATGTTCCAGGGCCGCTGGGAAGAGGAAGGGGATACCTGAACTTGACGGTGATTTTATTGAGTGAGCGATAGTCTATGCATTAGGGGTGTAACGATACGCTCAGTTCACGATACGGTATGTATCTCGATACGGAGTTCACGATACAATACGTATCACGATATTTTGAACAAAATGAAACTGAAATTCAAACAGATTAATTCAAAAAACATGAACAAATTTCAATAATTTTCCTTGTTGTACATACAAGATCACATTTCAAGGTTTAATAAAAACCTTCTGTATTCAAATCAACAGATGAATAGGTCTGTCTGTCACTGAAAAAGTGAACTTAGAATTATGAATAGGGGCCGTTCACATATTGCATCTAAAAACGCGTGGAAGGCGCGGCCACACCGCTTCTCCTTCTTTCCAAAGCACTTGCGCTCCAGTGGTGTCGGTCGTTGCTATGCAACCATGAACTGCGCTCTCGAAGAGGATCAGGAAGTTTCTGCAAAGGATAAATGATTTCTAGCCCTTGCATTAGCTTTACTACTAGATATATTTATGGAGATAATATATAAAAACCACCCTGTACAGCTATGATCAGCTGTTCGGCTGAGCTTTTGATGTTTTGTTACGGAAAGGCCGAAGCTGATCGGTTGATTCTTGTCACACGACCTGCGGTGCGCCTGCGGCATTCTGAAAAGTTGAGAATTGTTCATCTCGATGCGCCTGGAAAACGCACCAGATGCACATCGCGACCGTGTTGATCCCATTATGAGCGCGCCTGCCGCGCGGCTACATTTGAAATAACTGACTTGCACGCGGAAAAGACGCAATATGTGAACAGCCCCGCGGAACTTCTTAAAGCAAAGCATCGCAAGCATCTCTTGCTTTTCTGTGAGCACAGCTGTTGCTGTGGCACTGCGGTAAAGGAAAGCCACAACTTTTCTCACGCGACCAAGCAAGAGACTGACGCGAGAAACGTTTAAACCTGCTTGCAAGATTCAATGTGTGCCCGAAACACTTACTGAACTAGAGAGCTGATTGAGACACACCATTTATATGCGGTGACAACCGGCTTCTCTCACTCCCACCTTGCAGAGTAGGTCACGTTGGCAGCTCAACCAATAAGATTAGACTGCGTCATATCGTAAAGCATCGCCATCACTCTGCGTTGCATATCGTAACATTTTTGCATCGCGAAATATCGTACTGCGATAAATCGTTACACCCCTACTATGCATGGCCGCAAGCCTCCGTCCTTTTTAGCCACAAAGAAGAAACTGGAAGCAGCAGGGGAAGTAGATGGCCTGATGTATCCTTGGGCTAGGGCTTCCTTGATGTAATCCTCCATGGCCTTCTCCTCCGGGATGGATAATGGGTAGATCTTACCCTTCGGCACTGGTTCACCCGAAGCAGGTCGATGGCACAGTCCCATGGCCGGTGTGGAGGCAGCTTGGAAGCCCTCTGCGGGCAGAAGACATCGCTGAAGGGGGCGTAACACTTGGGGATGTTGATGGAGCGTTGTTCAACTGGACTCTCGATGGAAGTTGCACAGAGGGAGAGATCAGAAGATGGAGAAGATGGCACTGGAAGTTCAGTTAGATAGCGAGAGAAACAGGTGTCGCCCCACTTCAGGATTTCGCCCGTCTTCCAGGAGATGGTCGGGTTGTGCTGCTCCAACCAGGGACGCCCTAGAACCACGTCAGCGGTGGAATCCTCCAGAACCAGCAGATGTAATTCTTCCTGATGAAGTAGACCGACTTGAAGCTTGAGGGGTCCTGCCACTGTACGAACACTTTTGCGGCTGAGAGGCTTGCCTGTTATGGAGTTGATCTGGTAGATCGTCGGAGACGGAGAGAGGTCTTGAGACGTAGCTGCCGGCAGAGGGCGCTGGAGACGAAGTTGCCGGCTGACCCTGAATCGAGGAGCGCGACCACTGTAAGGGAGATATCAGCAGCAGTAAGATTGACGACAGTGGTGAGTGGTTTCATCTTATGAGTAGAAGGAATGATGGCACTCACCATGGGTCGAGGAGGTCGTGTGGGGAATGCCGCAATCACATGCCCAGGAGCGCCACAGTACAAACATAAGTTCAGGGTCAGCCGACGGCGGCGCTCAGCGGGAGACAAACGGGAGTTTTCTACGTCCATTGATTCGGTAGCTGGTTCTGGGGAGCTGACGGGTTCGGATCGGCAGAGGAGAATGTTGGGAAGTGACGGGTCCTGGTGCTCTTGGAGGCACGCCTGCATGCGAGTGGCACAGCGAATGGAGAGCTGGATGAACTTCTCAAGGCCGATGGAGTCCTCGCATGCAGCGAGATGCAGCCGTACCCGAGGTTCCAATCCTTGACGAATAGTGTATGATGAGCTTGTTCGTTCCATCCGCTAACTGCAGCAAGCGTTCTGAATTGCAAAGCATAATCATAAATAGACATTGATCCTTGTTTTAAATTGTAGAGTTTCTCACCAGCAGACGAATCTGTAATCGGTTTGCCGAACACCTCCCGGAAGTGGGAAATAAACGCCTGATAGGACTGTGTTATGGCACCATGTTGTGACCAGATGGAATCGGCCCATTTCAATGCTTTGCAGCTTAACTGAGAGATGATGAAGGCGATTTAGAAGTTTCGCTCGGTACAGGTGCGGCTGCATCTCCAGGACCAGTTCGCATTGCAGCAGGAATCGCTGCAATCCTCGCGATCCTGAGTAGGCGCCGGTTTGGCCATGGGACTGGCGTACGGCGGCGGAGAAGAAGGTCCTGTGGTGCTGGCGGTGGTGTTCGCTGGTGCAGGTGAGGGAGAAGTGACTGGAGAAGGTGGCGGTGGATTGGTGGTGAGGGTTCGCCGAAGCGCATCCACCAATGCCTGGAATGGATCCGGCTGGCTCATACTGGGTCTGTGGTGTTGGTCCGGTCTTCTGTTACGGTACACAGGAGGCAGACACAGATGTAAACAGGTAACTTTGGCTTTATTGACACCAGTAGAGCAAGGAGCATTCAACAGGTAAGCAGAGGTGAGTCAATGGATGTAATGATGATAATAGTGGAGATAGTTACTGTCCTTTTCTTTCAGATGCGGAGATGAATGGATACGCTGGAGCTTGGAGATCGCTGGAGGTGACTGGAGCTGGCTGAAGCACACACACACAGTGGACGAGGCACACAGAGGGAAGGAGACACGCTGGAGACTGGTAGGTATGGAGAGAGGAGTCCTTGAGGTAAGCATTAACACAGGTATATGCGAACGAGACCGGACATGGAGTGCTGTGTGCGTGTGCTCTTTATGGTGCTGCTGATGAGTGAGGTGATGAGGTGCAGGTGGCGGTGATCAGTACTCTGGGGAAGGTGTGCGCTGTGATTGGTGGATGTTGGAACCTGACGTGTCTGTGACACTAATATACACACACAGTGTGGTGTAATACTACAAAAAATATTATAATCATAACCTTTATCTCCATATCAAAATTCCAGATGGCCAGACAATGATTCATCTTTTATAAATTGTTAAAATATTAATGTCTGTGACGCTGTGAGCAAGGAGACTGTTGTTTAGACTGTAAGTATTTAAAATGTTTAACTTTTTAAAATGATTGATGTTTAATATGACTAAATAGCGCTCATTAATGGCCGTCGATGGCATTCTCAAGTGAAATGAGTCGAGGCTTGGACCCGGAAACGGCGTTCCTTACGTCACGACTTAACAAGCGGATAGCACGCTATTTGAAAAGACTCAAACGGACACAGACAGATCGCGTGAAAGACAGGATTTTTTTCGATCAGGTAGGGTACAAGTGATTTCAGCCGGTTCTAATTTGATTTTTGGATGCTGTGAATGTTTAGCTAAAAAGACTGCCACTCCAGTTTAGCGTTTATTGTCTCTGCAGTTAAAAAGACAAAAGTTGACAATTCTGGCTATAGCTACTTTTGTTATTTAATAATTTCTTTAATTTTAACTTATTTATTGATCACTCTGGGTTATCTAATTTAACTATTTGTGGCTTGTGTTTTGAATATGTTCCCCTGCACTTCAGGCATTTTGCAGTTTTGACTTGATTATGACTATTTCATTTTTTTTAATTAGGCTATTTTTATGTATTAGAACGGTATATTCTGTTCTAATTCAATTCTGTAAATTAATGTTTGATTAAACAATTATTAAATTTTTTTATTAATTTAATTTTAATTTTTGTTTGGTGCATCGATGTTACGCTGTAGAATAGTTAAAGCTTGCTTGCACAGGCAATTTAGCCTATTTAATTTGATTTGGCGACATATGAAATGCATATCTATCTGCAGTGTGGTGTGATGGAAATATTTATGTACTGGTTTTAGAAATATGCAGACTGAGGATGCTCAGGTCAAAGATCATGTAAACTTACTAAAGTCACTTGATTAGCTCAGCTCAGATCATTATAAACCAATCACAAGAACAAATCACATTAAAAAGACTTGAGTGACATTGATTTTTACTCAACTGTAAGGTTTAAATGTGTATGTACCTTTCTGTTCAGAGACTCACTTGGTTGTTGTGACCAGTGATCTCCCGGCCGTAAATAAAACTTCATTTCTACAAAGAGCAACTTGGAAGTCGTGTCAGGTATATGCTGTGCAGCTGAGGAATAGAAGTACTAAAGATTCTACGCTCAAAAGACCACAGCAGAGACAGTGATAGTGTTGGAAGACTATAGAGTCGCCCTCGGGGTGAGGCTGTAATACTCGGAGTTAGTATTAATGATCCTGTGTCGGACCAGCGTACACTGGAAGGACGGTGAGAGTGTATAGATGCTAAAAGACCTGTGTGATCAGTGATTGAGGTAGTGATAGTAGCTTCTTGACGGGATGCCGTCACCTTATTTCGGGAAGGGAATTACCTCGAAATATTGGAAATGTATTAGAAGTATTCGAGAAGGGAATTACCTCGAGATACTGTAGTATTATATTGTATTATATTCGGGATGGGAATTACCCGAAGGTACTGTAGTATTGTATTGGTACTGAGTATTATATATTATATTGACAACTGGAGGTTGTTTGAATTGTCAGTGGCGAAGTCGGATTGTATTGAGAATTTCCACGACAGTGGCCATTCTGCAGTTATTTATATATATATTTAAGGTTTATGATCCAAAATGTTTTATTTTTCTTCTATATCTTTGTGGTGTTCTGTACATCGTGGCTGTGAATGTTTATCTACATTGCCTTTCATTTTTTAAAACATAAAAATCATTGTCAGTGTCGTCTATCACTTTGACATGCAGTTTGGTCGCTTTATTAGAAAGTTTTTTCTCTGTGTGTGTGAAAGAAATAAAAGTTGTCTTAAGCCGCGGTATAGGTCTACTTCATTTCCGTGTCCCGCTCCATCTCGTGCACAGTTCACATAGCCTACTAAAAGCTTTTACACTCAGAATTATTCTTGGCATCCTCATGCACTAAACTGCATTTTTTTAATTGTTTGCATGCTGGAGGTACGCTATTATGTCATGTGCAGAGTGATGTTAAAGGGTTAGTTCACCCAAAAATGAAAATTCTGTCATTAATTACTCACCCTCATGCCGTTCCACACACGTAAGATCTTCGTTAATCTTCGGAACACAAATTAAGATATTTTAGATGAAATCTGATGGCTCCGTGAGGCCTCCATGGGGAGCAGCATGACACTTCCTCTCTTAAGATCCATTAATGTACTAAAAACATATTTAAATCAGTTCAGTGAGTACAGTGGATCATATTAATATTAAAAGCGACAAGAATATTTTTGGAGTGTCAAAAAAACCCAAAATAACGACTTATTTAGTGATAGCCGATTTCAAAACACTGCTTCATGAAGCATCGGAGCACAAATGAATCAGTGTGTCGAATCAGATCGCGTGTCAAACTGCCAACGGCTGAAATCACATGACTTTGGCGCTACGAACAGCAGATTCGATACTGTAACGAATGGGACTCACAGGCAGGGGATCCAAATGCAGCGTTTTTATTGAAGTAGAGTGGTCGTACAGGCAGTGGTCAATAGGAACAAACACAGTGTCAGAGAGCAGGCAGATTCGTTGTCGTGAAGCAGGCAGTAAAAGGTCAGGGCAACAGGCAGAGTATCAAAGTCCATAAACAAAGCAGTAATCCAACAGGTAACAGGCAAAGCTTCAACCACGATAAACAGACCAAGACGGTAACAGGTAGGGATGGCTGACGCAAAACTGACGTTTCGACGCAGTGTCGAGATCCCGAAGCGTAGATGTTTCGAAACACTGCTCCGAACTGTGATTCAAAACACTCATGTCACGGTGACTATGGTTAAACGAAGCCTCGGCGCGTTTCACAAGTGTTTCGACAGGTGGCGTGCTTGCCGAGCCTGCGTTTGATTGATGGGCGGGAACAAACCACACAATGGCACATCTGTCTCGACTCCCACAAAGTTTAAAAGAGAAGTTCATGCACCTTCACCTCGTGGGTTTTTGTGAGAGGAGAGAGATTTTGAGATAGTTTTTGCGATATAGTGACATTTATAGTGCGATTTGGTTAGTTATAATTAGGCTAGATTTAAATTTATATATGAGTGATAGACTAGAGACAGTGACAGATAGTTAGGATGATATAGTGACACATTATATAGGCTAAGTTAGATATTGACAGATAGCATAGCTAGTAGTTAAGATATGAATTTCATAGGACATAGATAGATTCATAGATAGATGATTCATAGATTAACATAGATTGATTCATATATATATATATATATATATATATATATATATAGATAGATAGATAGATAGATAGATAGATAGATTCGTAGATAGATGATTCTAGATTAGATAGATTCATAGATTCATATATATATATATATATATTATATATATTATATATAGATATATATATATATATATATATATCTATAATATATATATATAGATTCATAGATAGATTGATTCATATAACATAGATAGATTCATAGATATATATTATATATAGAGAGAGAGAGAGAGAGAGAGAGAGACATTAAGAACAGAAATGGAGGCTCCACATAAGAGATGCCGTACATCTGTGGTGTGGGAGCATTTCCATTTGGAAACCCCAAATAAAGTGAGATGTATGTATTGTGATAGGCAGCTAGCCTACTTCAACAATACATCATCCATGATGCGCCATTTGAGGAGCACTCATCCTGCCATTTTGCAGGGTGCAGAGGATGGTAACATTCCCCCTGTACCTAAGCCTGCTACTGACACTGCTGGGCCATCTAAGCAAGGTATACATTGTTTGATATAATATATACTTCAGATAACACTGTTTTGAAATTCCATAGTTTTAAATAGGCTTAGGCTTGTGTCAACCAGCCTTACAACCTATGTCCATTTCACAACTCCCAATCATTAAAAACAGCTTCACTCTGAATATGTAAATATAACATCTCACAAAGTTAGCCACTGTTTACATATTATACACCTGAAGACACCATTTTGGTTTTTGTAATTGTTGTAGTTCTATATTCAGTTTGATCTGTCTTTGCACACTGAGCATAAACTTTTCCAAACTTGTTTGTTTAGAAATAATGAACCAGTAGTGTAGTCTTAATAGCTGTGCAATTTTTCAAGCTATATTGTTTTTTCAATTTATTTTTGTGAAAGTAGTTTTAAAATTTTATCTTTATCTTCTTTTAAAAGGCAGACAGAGGGAATTAGATGAGGCTCTGGTGAACATGGTGGTAAAGGATTTGCAGCCCTTCACCATCGTGGAGGATGAGGGTTTCATGGCCTTTGTGAACAAACTTGATCCAAGCTATGTCCTCCCATCCCGGAAGGCGCTGAAAACAATGGTCACTGAAAGGTACAACAACACTAAGGAAAAGACAATGGAGGACCTAAAAAAGGCAGATTTTGTTAGCCTTACAGCTGACATGTGGTCTTCAATTAATATGGATGGATACCTTGGTGTAACTTGCCACTACATAACACCAGAGGCAAAGTTGGCAACTGTTGTACTAGGTGTAAGGAGGTTTTACCAAACCCACACAGCACAGCATCTCATGGAGGCTAAAGCTTTGCTAATGGCTGAGTGGGGAATAACCTCCAAAGTTCAGTGTATGGTGACTGACAATGCATCCAACAGATCCTAAGTGCCCAGCTGCTCAACCTTCGGCATGTCCCATGTTTTGCCCATAATTTAAATTTAATTGTGAAAAAGGCCCTAGATCAAACCCCAGTCATCAATGAAATACGGCAGAAAGCCAGAAAGATAGTCGGGTTGTTTAGATCCAGCTGCAAAGCAAAGGACAAGCTTGTGGAGATGCAGGGCTTGATGGGCAGACCAACTCTGAAACTGGTACAGGAGGTTGAGACGAGATGGAACAGCACTTTTGACATGCTGCAACGCTTGTATGAGCAACGAGAGCCAGTGGGTGCTGCGCTATCCAATTTAAACAGTGATACTGCTCCGCTGACAAGTTTTGAGTATGACATTATTCAAGAATCATTGTCAGTACTGCAACCATTTAAACTAGCAACAACAGAGATGTCAGAGGAACAGAGAGTGTCTGCTTCAAAACTTATACCACTGTACAGGATGTTGCAGCACAAGCTTGCACAGAAAAGGGACATGCAGCGCAGGAATCAACTGTACAATTAGGTAGGCCACAATAACCATACTACCCATGTAATTGGCCACAACTGTCACATTATTTTTTATCAATAATTAATATGGTTTGCTTGTGTTTTGAACAGGCACACACTTGCAAGAAGGTCTGCACTCCAGATGTGGGGGGTATGAGTCATTCAGATCATTGGCAGTGGCTACACTGCTGGACCCAAGATTCAAAAATGTGGCTTTTGGTAATCCTGCCAAAGCCCAGGAGGCTGAAAAGCACATTACCCTGGAGTGTGCTTCACTGATGCGTTCAAACACAGCAACTCCTGGTGAGCACTTTCAGTCTTCATCTGACATTATGGAGTTATGTCTTCTAAAAAATGATGTGACTTATACTTCATATATGCTGTCAGTTTATGCTTTGTAACTAATTCTTGTTTTATTTTCATTTAGAGTCATCATCAACACAGTCAACATCAGGCCCATCATCATCATCATCATCATCAACACCAGCAGAAACCCAGGACAGTTTATGGGAACTTTTTGATAACCGTATCCGTGAAACCCAGGCGATACACAGTGCTACAGCTGATGCTACAGTTGAAGTGAAAAAGTACCTCAAAGATGTATTTTTGCCCAGAACTCATGATCCTCTAAGTTACTGGAAAGAGAGAGCTGTAATTTTCCCTAATTATATGTCCTTGCTAAAAAATATCTGTGTATGCCAGCAACAAGTGTCCCTTGTGAGAGGATTTTTTCAAAGGCTGGAGAAATTATATGTAAAAAAAGAAGTAGGCTAAGTCCTTCCACAGCAGAGCAATTAATATTCTTGAATAAAAATCTGTAAAAATGTGAGACCATTGTGGCTTGATTTGTTTTATTATTCTTCATTTTTCATGACCAAAATAACCTAGTTATTCACAGTGAGGAGGGTTACATAACCAACATCAGTTGTCAGACAGATGTTAAAAACTCATCACACAAAAAAACACATTTTTTTTTTTTAGTTTTTAAATGGCTTGTCAAGGTTGTTCAGATAACATGTGAAATTGACCACTAGGTGTCACTGTGGAGACGGGTGTCGGTAGAGTTTCGAAGCCTCGACACAATATGGCACATTTGCTTCAACTGTTTCAGTGTTTCACGAAGCCTCGCTCTGCCCACCACTAGTAACAGGCAGACAGACAGGGATAGATGCTCAGAAATGCAAACACGGGGGTAAGGCAAGACTTCATGATTGACATGAGGAAACAGACATCTTAAATACAAATCTGATGAGCTACACCTGTGAGGTAATCAGAGTCCAATCACGGGGCTGTGGAAGTGTAGTACGAAAGTGCATGGATGTTTGTCAGTGATTGAATGATGAGGACCAGCTGGTCTGTAGGTGTACAAACAGAGTCAGAGCCAGGATTGTGGGAAATGTAGTGAAGCAGTCCGTCGTGGTGTGGGTGACTGAATCTGAATGGCAGGTGCAGGGTGTATGGGAAATGGAGTTCTGGTATGAATGGATCCCGAATTGGAGTGCCCTCTGGTGACTGTGACGGGCACTCCTTCTGTGATCTGACAGATACACTGATTCACTGTGCTCCGAAGCTTCCTGAAGCATTGCTTGAAATCGGCTATCACTAATAAGTCGTTATTTTGTTTTTTGGCGCTCCAAAAATATTCTTGTCGCTTTATAATATTAATATTGAACCACTGTACTCACAGTGAACTGATTTAAATATGTTTTAGTACCTTTATGGATCTTGAGAGAGGAAATGTCATGCTTCCTATGCAGGCCTCACTGAGCCATCGGATTTCAACTAAATATCTTAATTTGTGTTCCGAGATTAACGAAGGTCTTATGGGTGTGGAAAAACATGAGGGTAAGTATAAATGACAGAATATTTTCATTTTGGGTGAACTAACCCTAACATTTAAGCTAGCTGGTGAGAGAAATTGGCATTATCAAAGAGTCTAAAGAGGAAAGTGTCAGCGAAAATAGGGCATACAAAGAGAATGGAAAGACAATGCATTCATCCTATTCCACCTGTTTTGTGAATGCAAAGGCGGGTGTTTCTGCAACGAAGTTGTCGCTGTTTTCAAAAGAATTAAAGACCGACACCGGATGCGAGCGACTCTACAAAAGATAACAGAACCCATTATAATGATATTGTCTACACTGGGTGGCGAGGTGCGGCACAACACATTCGACAGTAAACGGATTCCCCGTTCTATTTCTGACATAGTCCAAGTGTTTGCAACGGTCGGTTTGTCGCGTTCAGGGTAGACAGCTTTAGCTGTTTGGTGCGTCTGTGTAGACACGGTGATAATATTAGATGGCACCACGAGACGAAGATCTATTGAGAACCAGCGCTATCAAATATCTGCGGGCATGGGCCAGATGTTATGCTGGGGGCCAGTTTTGGGCCGTGGGCCGCCTATTGCCAACACTGATTTAGGTAATTAGAAAGTGACTCTCACCATTATGAGATTTCAGTAACCATTTCACCTTCATGTTTTCCAAGCCATAGAACTTTGTGTGTGAATCACATTTTAGGGAAATTAGCTTGAAGAAACACTATGTCCTTAATAGGTTGTGTATGGTGTCTCCTTTCAAACAACCATTAATGAATTTTCAAATATTAATCATTAACAATGGACGAGA